>SJYC01090146.1:0-30368 GCA_006408675.1 Madoqua kirkii | reverse complement strand
GCCTTCTCCAGCACCATAGTTCAAAGGCATCAATTCTTTGGCACTCAGCTTTCTTTATGGTCCAACTCTCACATCCACACATGGCTACTAGAAAAGCCATAGCTTTGACTAGATGGACCTTTGTCAGTAAAGTAATGTCTCTGGTTTTTAACATGCTGTCTACATTTGTCATAGCTTTTCTTCCAAGGAGCAATTGTCTTTTAATCTTATGGCTGCAGTCACCATCTGCAGAGATTTTGGAGCCCAAGAAAACAAAGTCTGTCACCGTTTCCATTGTTTCCCCATCTATTTCCCATGAAGTGATAGGACCAGATGCCATGATCCTAGATTTTTGAATATTGAGTTTAAGCCAGCTTTTTCACTCTCCTCTTTCATCAAGAAGCTCTTTAGTTCCTCTGCTTTTTGTCATAAGGGTGGTGTTATCTGCATGTCTGAGGTTATTGATATTTTTCCTGGCAATCTTGATTCCAGCTTGTGCTTCATCTAACCTGGGATTTTGCATGATGTACTCTGCAGAGCAGTTAAATAAGCAAGGTGGCAATATACAGCCTCTGTCTCCACAGTATCATCATCTACCAGGCTCCCCCTCCATCACCATACTTCATCCACTCTGTCTTTCTCTTGGCTTCCAGTATGTAAGACATCTTCCTTACCCAGGGACTTCAGACTTGACCTTTATAGCAGCTGCCTGAAACTTTTTCTTCTTTTCTTCACTGCTCACCCACTCCCTTCCTGTCAGCTACTCCCAGATCTCTATGTCAATTCACCCTTCAGTTCTCAGCTCAGGTTTAAGCCATCCACCTAAGTTTCCATTCCTGGACAGATGCTATCAAAGCATTCTGTACTTTGTTCTCAGGGCACTTTTTAGTGAATCATTTACATAGTTATTTGCTTAGTGTAAACTCTGTTACACTATTAGGGGCTTTCCTGATATCTCAGTTGGTAAAGAATCTGCAGGAGATCGCGGGTTGATTCCTGGGTCAGGAAGATCCGCTGAAGAAGGGATAGGCTACCCACTCCAGTATTCTTGGGCTTCCCTTGTGGCTCAGCTGGTAAAAAATCCACCTGCAATGTGGGAGACCTGGGTTCAATCCCTGGGTTGGGAAGATCTCCTGGAGAAGGGAAAGACTACCCCACTCCAGTATTCTGGCCTAGAGAATTCCATGGATTGTATAGTCCATGTGGTCGCAAAGAGTTGAACACGACTGAGTGACTTTTACTCACTTTCAAGCTCCTTAGGGAAGAGCCCAGGTCTGCCTCATCCATCGTTGAACCACCAGCACATACAGAATCTTGGTAAATACTGCCAGTAATGAAGGAAGACAGAAACGAGCTGGTGATGAGGACTGTTTCACAGCTACAGTGAGAGCCAATAATCAGGGTTTCCTGGGGCTGAGGACAGGCGGAATAGGAAAGTGGGGGTCAGATGTTGTAGGTCACAGTGGACCATGTCTGGGTAGGATACTGGGGAGAGACCAGGTACTTACCAGGCAGATATGAAAAAGGGAACATTCCAGACAACAGGAGAGAGGTAGGCAGCAATCTAAGGTCAAGGGCCTTTTATGCCATGAGAAAGACTTTGATACTTAGCCTATAGGTGAGGAGGGGATTGGGGACTGAATGGTTTTAAATCTTGATAAGATATAATTAATTTTGTCATAATTAAAGCTGGGCTGCAGAGACACCTTTATGAAAGCTTTACCAAAGATAGGGAGGGTAAACAATTGAGATCAATAGGATTGGTAAGAAATTCTGATATCAATCTACATAAGAAATAAAGTAAGAATAAATGTCATTATAGGAAATAGTATTTTCCTCGGCCTTCTTTGGAGCTGGGACCTAAGCATGTGACCAGTACTCAATCAATCTACTATCTGCCCCTCCCCAGACTTCGGATTGAGAACTAGTGACCCATGGAAGCAGGTGCAGTGGGAATCAGTTTATTCTGTCATTCATTCAAAAAACATATTTGAACATTTACTCTATGACAGGGACTTTTCAAGATATTAGACATATAGCAGAGAACAAAGACAAAAATCCCTGCCCCCATAGAGCTCACATTCTATAGGGGGAGAAATAAACAAGTGATTGAGTGGGAGGTATTGTTTGTCAGATGCTGTTAACTGATATTAAAAAAAAAAAGCAAATATCATGGAATAGGACATGGTGAAAGAGGGAAAGATATGGAAGGTATATTTTTTTAATTAAATTTATTTTTAAATGAAACAAGAGTGTTTTTATGATAAAATTTCACAAAGAAGATAGACATCATAAACCATTATACACCTAAAAACAAACAAAGATACAGAAAGCAAAAACCAGAAGAAATAGAAGGGGAAAGAAAAACATAATCGTGGTGAGACATATTAACCTTTCTCTGAAAATATTTTATCAAGTACAGAAAAATAAGAATAGAATGTCAATAATTAAATAATTAAATATAATAGATTTCTATTTCTATTAATCTGAAAGGCATAATTTATAGAGTGTTACTGTTGAAGACCTCTCTGAAAGAGTGACATTTGAGCAAAGACATAAAGCAGGTAAGAAAGCAGCCAGGTGGATATTGGAGGAAGAATGTTCCAAGCAGAGAAGACATGAGGTGGAGATTATAGCAGTGGCATCTAGGAGCCCCAGCAGCTTTGGTGCCAGTAGCCCTCTCCCGCCCAGGGCAGCAAGCCACAGCAGCAGTACAGGGTATTAGCAGCTGCCTCACCAGCGGTGTCCTCACCAGACAGTTCTGTGATGGGATATGGGCTCTGATACCAGCTTACTGCCTCATCTCCCTTTTTTCTGCCTGTTTTCTGAACTTGGTTCTCCAGCCTTCCTAGTGACTCTCTGCATGCTCTGAAATCCTTTTAACAAATTCCTCTTCTTTTGTTAGCCCACGAGTGGATAACTAAGAACTCTAACCATTATAAATAGTGAGTTCCTGGCCCACAGGGAACTTGTGTCTCTGAAGTTAAGAGGGGATCTCTGTCCATTCTCTTACCTGCAGCTCTTGTTCAAGGTGGCATATGGGATTTTTAACTTCTGTGATGTGCTACCAGTCGCCTTGCCCAGGAGAAGCAGCACTGCATGTACCTTTCGAAGAACAAGTGGATAGAATCACAGACTTGAGATAAAAATGAGAGTACAAAAGGCTTCCTTTGGAAAGGATCCTTTTGTGTTAGAAAAAGGAAGGACAAAAGGGACCCAGTGAAGACACCTGGATAAAATGTCATAGCTCCTGAGATGAGATAATGGAACAAAAATCAAACCACCGTGACGATGAGACAAAACAGGGGACTGTCAGGGATGAGGTTCTATATCCTTTAGGGAATGTATATTTCCTCAGTTCTGCATTGTATTATTTTTTCACATTTCAATTGCAGTGAAACTAGTACACTTTCTTAACAACAGTCATATTCTGAATTTCCAGGAACTATGAACAAAACTACAAACCCAGCATCTGGGTGTCCTTGGACCACAACAGTCATATTCTGAACTTCTAGGAACTATGAACAAAACTACAAATCCAGCATCTGGGTGTCCTTGGACCAGCCATGTTACTTTAGACTTCTTGTATGCCAGACTGTAATCATTGCTAGCTGTTCTTTCAGATGTCCAGTGCCATGATTTTTTTATTATAGTTATTGATGGGCTCTGTCTGACAAGGAAGGAACTAAGACGCTTCTTCCTGAGGTCGAAGTGTGCTGGTTCCATCTCTCTGTTCCCTGGCTATTGTCAGCTTTCTCCATCTCAGTCGCCAGTAGGAGAGAATGCAATTAATGACATCTGTTTACTGTCTGTATTTGTTTTCTGCATAACAGACAGCTATAAGGCTTGAGAGAACACAGGATCCAGCATTTATGTCACTTACATCTAAGGTTGCTGTGTGTTGGCTGATAGTGCCTGGGCCTTGCTGGGGTGGTCCCACTGAGATGACCCTGACCCATATGCCTCTCAGCCTCCTCCTGGGCCCCAGAAGGCTCACCTGGGCATGTTGTTCTTCCAGAACTTGGAGAGTAAGCCACACTGGGCACGTGCTTGTCATGCCTTAGATTACATCCCACCCTCTAACATTCAGTTGGGAAAAACAGCCATATGGGCTCCTCAACATCAAGGTGCAGAGAAGCATCCTCGGCCTGTGGAGTTGGGGAGTGAAGGAAGGGAGCCTCCACCTTCTCTGTAAGCATCATCTTAACACCAGGGAATTGCCAGGTTCTGGTTTCACCTAGTTCCAACCTACTGATCTGCCCGACCCTAGCTTCTGGTTTCAGTTCCAGTTGCTAAAACAGATATTTCTTTATTTAGTATCCCTGAGGGACAGAGAGCCTGGCTCACATTTTCTGAGTTCTTAATGTGTGTCAGTTATCTCTGTCCCTGGAGAAGGAAATGGCAACCCACTTCAGTATTCTTGCCTGGAGAATCCCTTGGACAGAGGAGCCTGGCAGGCTACCATCCATGGGGTTGCAAGAGTCAGACATGACTTAGCGACTAAACCACCATCTCTGCCCAGGTGAATTAAGTAGTTATCCTCAGTTTTAGTAATGAAACTGGTACTCAGTGGGTCTGTGTCAGTGACTGTCATAATGACTTAATTATTATGTGTGTGTTTGCATACGCACCTACTCACTCAGTTGTGTCCAACTCTTTTTGACCCCATGAACTGTAGCTCGCCAGGCTCCTCTGTCCATGGAATTCTCCAGGCAAGAACACTAAGTGGGTTGCCATTTCCTTCTCCAGGGATCTTTCTGACCCAAGAATTGCACCTGGGTCTCCTGCACTGCAGGAAGATTCTTCACCACCTGAGCCACCATGGAAGGCCTAACACAGAGTCTGGCACACACAGTAAATAAGTCTCCCTCTTTCTTTATGCTCAAGGAGATCTGACCATCAGCAGCTACATCTGATACCCTCAAGCACTAGATTTTAGAGCCACCCTGTGTCAGACTTGTTGGGACAAAAGAAATAATGCAACAGTTTGACTCATGATGCTTTGTGGAGCCTTCATTTGAATGGAAAAAAAACTTATATATGTGACAGCCATACCGTGAAGGCTTGATTTGTGTGCATGGGTTAGAAAGGAGGGTGTGCACTGGAGGAAACGGAACAGAGCTAATATGTTACCGTCTGTGATTTGACCTGCTCTCTGCCTGACTAGCTGCATATTCATGTCAATTTCCTCCTGGTTACCTAGGACAAGAAATGAAGAGGAAAGATCTTTAATCATTTTTTTTATTCTAATTGAAACATTTTCCTTGCAAGTGAAGAGAGAACAGGTGCCTAACGAGCCCACATGATGATTCACAAGGTAGTAGACATCGCCACAGATATAATTAAACTGAAAGATCAATGAAAATTTCCTTTCTGGACTCATGCCAGGTCTATGCAGCCTGGGATCCAGCTAGCTGTATTTATGCACGGTGATATTCAGAAGTGTGTACTCACACAGGTGTGCCCCGTAATATCATATCATGATAAAGAGCCACAGACTCACATATTGAGGATAACTTATTTAGGAAAACACAGCTATTTCTGTGTACAGTTAATGATCTTGGACTGCAAGCATCATCTGTCAGGAAGGCAGACAATTGCTGCATCTTATCAGGTCTCACTTCCCCTTTTCCTTTATTATGCTTTTCATTTTTGGTCTAAAAAAATACAACCACATAAGTAAGCACTGGCCCAGAGGCTCAAGATCTGAAAGAAAGGAAGGAAGGGGAAAGAAATGGAGAGAAGGAGAAGGAAGGAAGGGAATCATCAAACATTGCCAATGTGTGGCCTCTCCTTCAGAGTTCCAGGAAATTGGATTGCATTTATACCAAGATATGTAGCCTGTCTGGCTCTTTAGGGTCCTTAGACTCAGTGGGCCTGTAAATAAGCCCTTGCACATCTTGCACATCCAAGGTTCTTCTGATAAAGGGAACAAGGGAAGAATGTAGGGGAGTGGGTTGATCTTTGAGATCTGCACTGATGCAAATTTCGCAGGCCTGATAGGTTTTTCACAGCCTTCTATTTTTTTTTGAAATTTCCTTGCAGAAATGAAAAAACAACCTGAGAATTCTATTCAGTTGTTTTGTAGCAGCATTGTAATTGAAAAATCACTCCTTGAGTTAGATACTCTTTTCGTTAGCTCAGGCTGCTATAACAATATGTCATAGATGGGCGGCTTAAATAACAGACTTTTATTTCTCACAATCTGGAAGCTAGCAAGTCTGAGATCACAGTCCTAGCAGTTTTGATGTCCCATGAGAAGTATCTTCTGGCTTGCAGATGGCCATCTTCTTGCGGTATCCTCACATGACAGAAAGAAGCAGATCTGATGTCTCTTCCTCTTCTTAAAAGGGCACTAACCCCATCATGATGAGCTCCACCCTCAAGACCCATGAACTCATCCAAACCTTATTACCTCCCAAAGGCCCTGCCTCCAGATACTATCACATTTGAGATTAGGACATCAACATGTAAATTTTGAGGGGACACAGTCCATAACAGATACCAAACCAAACACCTCTGTGGCCCTTTCTACACAATAGAGGTGAATCTGACCCCTAAAGCTTACAGGAAGATTGATGTCTTACATGTACTTATTTCATTTAAAAGGAGACAATAGAAAATCTAGTGCCAATATTGTCCACTCATATTTTACAAAAGAAAAGAATGTAGGAAAGTTACTATAAATTCTGGTGTTGGAAAGATCTTTAGAGATAAGTCTAGACCAACATATCTATTCTCATTAGGATAGATTAATTGCACTAACATTACAGTTTCAGTGGTTTAATAGAATGAGGATTTGTTCTCATCCAGGAAAAGTCTGATCCAGATGTGCCCAGTTGGCAAATCTCCTTAAAGGTGAACTTAAGGATCCAGGCTCTTTCCAGTGGGAGCCTTCGCCATCTTAGAGCCTTTAGAATCCTTTGTAGCAGGTGGGAGATCACACATAGGGCATTTGATGTCCATGGCTAAAAGTGGTACACGTTCCATTGATCAGAACCCAGTCACATGGTATTATCTAGATGCAAGGGGTGGGTGTGGGGGGCTGGCGCTGCAATCTTCCTGTGGAGGTGCACCACCCAGAGCCTTACTGCTGCCATACTCACTGGTTTCCAGATAAGGCAAGTAGGCTTAGTGTCTGATGTGTTTAGAATGAATCAGCGGCAGAGGTGGGATTAGAACTCCTATCTCCTCACTCCATTTTCTTTCCTTTATTTCCCATCACCTCTTAGCTCTTTGAAGAAGTACAGCAGGTTATATCTCCTGGAAATCTTGATTCCAGCTTGTGATTTGTCAAGACCAGTATTTCTCCTGATGTACTCTGTATATAAGTTAAATAAGCAGGATGACAATATACAGCCTTGAGGTACTTCTTTCCAAATTTGGAACCAGTCTATTGTTCCATGTCCAGTTCTAACTGTTGTTTCTTGACCTGGTTTCTCAGGAGGCAGGTAAGTTGGTCTGGTAATCCCATCTCCTTAAGAATTTTCCACAGTTTGTTATGATCCACACAGTCACAGGCTTTAGCGTAGTCAATGAAGCAGATGTTTTTCTGGAATTCTCTTGCATTTTGTATGATACAACAAATGTTGGCAATTTTACCTCTGGTTCCTCTGCCTTTTTCTAAATCCACATTGTACGTCTGAAAATTCTCAGTTCATGTACTGCTGAAGCCTAGTTTGAAGGATTTTGAGCATTACCTTACTAGCATGTCAATAGGTAATCTGAACATCCTTTGGCATTGTCTTTCTTTGGGATTGGAATAAAAACTGACCTTTTCCAGTCCTGTGGTCACTGCTGAGTTTTACCAATTTGCTGGCATATTGAATGCAACACTGTCACAGCATCATCTTTTAGGATTTGAAATAGCTCAGCTGAAATTCAATCACCTCCACTAGCTTTGTTTGTAGTAATGCTTCCTAAGGCCCACTTGACTTCACACTGACGGATATCTAGCTCTAGGTGAGTGACCACACCATTGTTAATGAGATCATGAAGCTCTTTTTTGTATAGTTCTATGTGTTCTTGCCACTGCTTCTTAATATCTTCTACTTCTGTTAGGTCCTTGTCATTTCTAACCTTTATTGTGCTCATCTTTGCATGAAGTGTTCCCTTGGTATCTCTAATTTTCTTGAGATCTCTAGTCTTTCCCGCTCTATTGTTTTCCTCTATTTCTTTGCGTTGTTCACTTAAAAGGGCTTATCTCTTTGCTATTCTCTGGAACTCTGCATTCAACTGGATGTATCTTTCCCTTTCTCCTTTGCCTTTCACTTCTCCTCTTTTTTCAGCTGTTTGTAAGGCCACCTCAGACAACCATTTTGCCTCCTTGCATTTCTTTTTCTTGGGGATGGTTTTGAACACCACCTCCTATACAGTGTTACAAATCTACATCCATAGTTCTTCAGGCACTCTGTCTACCAGACCTAAAACCTTGAATTTACTTGTCACCTCCACTGTATAATCATAAGGGATTTTATTTAGGTCATACCTGAATGGCCTAGTGGTTTTCCCTACTTTCTTCAATTTAAGTCTGAATATTGCAATAAGGAGCTCATGATCTGAGCCACAATTAGCTCCAGGTCTTGTTTTTGCTGACTATGTAGAGCTTCTTCATCTTTGGCTGCAAAGAATATAATCAATCTGATTTCAGTATTGACCATTTGGTGATGTCCATGTGTAGAATTGTATCTTGTGTTGTTTGAAGAGAGTGTTTGCTGTGACCAGTGTGTTCTCTTGACAAAACTCTGTTAGCCTTTGCCCTGCTTCATTTTGTACTCCAAGGTGAAACTTGCCTGTTACTCCAGGTATCTCTTGACTTCCTACTTTTGCATTCCAATCCCTTATGATGAAAAGGACATCTTTTGGGGAAAGGAGTTGGGGGAAGGGTTAGTGCTAAAAGATCTTGTAAGTCTTCGCAGAACCATTCAACCTCAGCTTCTTCGGCATTCCTGGTTCTGGCATAGACTTGGATTACTGTGATGTTGAATGGTTTGGCTTGGAAATGAACTGAGAATCATTCTGTCATTTTTAAGATTGCATCCAAGTACAGCATTTCCAACTCTTTTGTTGACTATGAGGGCTACTCCATTTCTTCTAAGGGATTCTTTCCCACGGTAGTAGATATAATGGTCACTTGGATTATATTCACCCCTTACTGCTCATTTTAGTTCACTGATTCCTAAAATGTTAATGGTCACCTCTTTCTATCTCCTGCTTGACCACATCCAGTTTATCTTGATTCATGGACTTAACATCCCAGGTACCTATGCAATATTGTTCTTTACAGCTTCAGGCTTTACTTTCACCACCAGACACATCCACAACTGAGTGATGTTTCTGCCTTAGCCTAGGCTCTTCATTCTTTTGGATTTGTTTCTCTGTTCTTCCCCAGTAGCATATTGGACAACTACTAACCTGGGTGGCTTATCTTCCAGATTCATATCTTTTTGCCTTTTCATTTTATTTACAGGGTTCTCAAGGCAAAAATACTGAAGTAGTTTGCCACGCCCTTCTTCAGTGGACTACATTTTGTCAGGCCCTGACTAGTAGGGTCATGCCCTTCAGCTGCACTACATAGCCAGCTGACTTGCTGGGTGCCCTGGGTATCCCACTGCTGGTCCTACGTATGAATGTGTCATACGGAGTCTTAAAAAGACATCTATGGGGGAAAAAAAAAACAGTAAGGGAAAGACCAATAACTTTCTGATAAATGGGTAGGGAATTATTCCACGGAACCATCCAATACTTAAGAGGACCTAACACATACCAAGCATAGTTCTGAGAGCTCGGAATATAGCAGAGAAACAGTTTGTGTGTTTTTTTGCACAAAATCTTACAGTTCAAACTGTAAGTTTTGTGAATTCAAAACTTAGAGCTTGAACTCATTTCTCTAATGGCTGATTGTGTAATACAGGGCATGTTTACTGCTCCTAGTTTACCTTCTTTTGTTACCTGTGAAAGAGGGATAGCAGCTGTTATCCAATACCTCTCTAGGCTATTAGGCAAATGGTAAATGAGCAAGTGGAGATCTAAAATGATCAAAAATAAAAGACCGAGTGATAAATTTTTAAGGGAGGCAGGTTAATGAGCCATGGATGTGGAGAGCAGCTCGATTGGTTCCAGTAGGTCATTATTAGTCCTGTCTTCAGAAGGGCTCATCTTCAAATTGCTACTTCTGGAAATGATATGGCAATGATAAGAAATGCAGAGCAGCACCAAAGAAAGGGTTTAAGACAGCCCTGTACATATGAAATGAGTTCATCAAGGTTTATGTCATTACAATAAACCACTAACAGAATTTATGATGATGAGATCATTAGGAAGGATTCCAAAAAATGCAGTTAACTGGCCACTGTGACCTCATGTCTCACAGTCCCCTCAGCTCTCAACAAATGTCCCCCACTTAGAGATGACTTTTTTTTTCCCCTTGTAAAGAGATACATCAATTTATTTGTGTGTAGGAAGTCTCAAGATTCTCCAACTTTTTCATTCAAGGAATGAAGAACACTCAACTGCCTACTTCCTCAATAGAGGAAGTCCCAAGCTACACAAAAGTGATCATTAACTTGACTCCTTTTATTCCTTTTAAGAATTATCACGTCAAAGACTTTCTCACTGAAACTTTTAACCCAGTCTCCTTATAAGCACCAGGATGCCCTGATAAATCTCTTGTCTTGACTTAAGGCTTTGTGTTTTCAGTGTATGTTTTATCCAGTTCTAGACAGCCAGCTCCTTAAGAGCAGCAGAACTCTGTGTCTCACATACCCTCCCCAGAGACCACCTCATGGTACATGCTCAGTAAATGTTTTGGAATGAGTGATTACAGTTTTCCAGGTTGAGGATGAGACAGTGTCCTGGCCTATGTACTTCTTTGTGTCCAGCACCACTTTGAAGAAGTGAAGATCATTCTCCTGATAGGATTCAGGACACTTTTTTCCTACGGGGCCAAATAGTGACTATTTTAGGTTTGCAGGCCATCCAGTCTTTGAGGAAACTGCTGTAGTAGCACAAAAGCAGGCTCAGATAATACATAAAAAAATGTGTAACTGTATTCCTCCCCCCCAAAAAATCTTTCTTTATGGATACTGAAGTTTGAATTTCATGTAATTTTCATATTTTAAACAATGTTGCTCTTCTTTTGATTTTTAAAAATCATTTAAAAATTTACTATCCTTGGCTCATAGGACATATAAAATCAGGGTGGGTCGTGTGATCTGGGGTCACAGTTGGCAGATGCCACACTAGATTGTGGGTTTGCTGGTGCTGGTTTTGGTGGTGGGACTTACTAACGAGAGGAAGAGGTTTTTTGTAAACTTCAACTCCATTTCCTTAACCAATTCACTAGTGTGCTTTAGCTGGTCCAGTTCCTAAGAGTGGAATTACTGTCTTGTCTGCTGCTGTCTTCAAGGACACTTTAATGAATTAAGGTCATAGAATTCTTGGGCAAGATAACACCTCCTTATGACTGGAGAGTTATGATGAAAATATTAAAATGGAAGACTAAAATATAATTCATGATTTGTGGTGAATCATCTTAGATACTTCTAAGAATCAATAACCCATATCATCATTTTCATTTATCCTGTGACATTCATTCATTTCACAAAGCAAGAATTATGAAATATATGCCAGACCATATGCATGGGTCAAGCAGGATATGCATCCAGAATTCTGGTACTACTGTGAGACATGCACAGGAAACAAATACATCTGTTTTTATACTTAAAAAATTCATATTTTTAATATATTGCTGATGTTTACTATAAAATAAATCACTTTGATAATTTTGCTGCACAAAAATATACACAGCAAAATATAGTCAGTAGTTTCATATAAGCAAATATAAGTAACAATAATATTTTAAAAATCAATTAGAACCCAGCAATTTAAGGAATTTGACCTGTAGGTTTCCACATACCTGTTGGTTGAATATGAGAGAGAACCAGACTCTGTCATGTAGCTGCTACTATTTCAGAAAGAATGACTGCAAGAAGGTTGATTGAATTAACAAGTAAAATGCATATACTAGTTTTTATGTAAACTTACTTCTGTTCACTAATTTTAGTGGCTAAAGGTATAGATATTGGAGTCGGTTCTGGGTTCAGATCCTTGGCTTTATCACCCGTTAACTATGTGACCTCAAGCTAGTTACTTAACCTCCCTCAGCTGTTTCTTCACCAAAAAATGGAAGCATTAATGATGACTGTGCGTTCAAGAACAAACTGCAGTTCTTACACATTGATAGCAAGGATTCGCTAAATAGGGTATTCTTACTAATACATTTGTCACTAGAAAAAGAATAGAGTTTTTTGTTTAGCGAATTAGCAACCTTTGTAGAGGTATAATGTAATTTCAAGTATAAGGCAGTGTTGAGATTCTGGGAGACACTTTCCCTTGCCTGGACTTGGAATGTGGTAGCAACATGCATGTCTCTGTTTTGCTTAAACACCCAAACCATCTGAGTTTGGTTTTCTTCCTGGCTGTTTTCTTGACACACTGTGGGCAATGGGGATGTTCCCTGAAATTTCCACTGTATTTGTGCAACTTCCTTTTACCTAATGTTTTGGAATTCCTTCTTAATTGTGTCTTTATTTTTCTTGTTATCATCTGATTTCCTTTGGGGTTCACTGTAGTTTACCAACTAGTCCATTCTGAAGGAGATCGACCCTGGGATTACTTTGGAAGGAATGATGCTAAAGCTGAAACTCCAGTACTTTGGCCACCTCATGCGAAGAGTTGACTCATTGGAAAAGACTTTGATGCTGGGAGGGATTGGGGGTAGAAGGAGAAGGGGACAACAGAGGATGAGATGGCTGGATGGCATCACTGACTCGATGGACATGAGTCTGAGTGAACTCCGGGAGTTGGTGATGGACAGGGAGGCCTGGCGTGCTGCAATTCATGGGGCTGCAAAGAGTCGGACACGACTGAGTGACTGAACTGATAGTTTATCAGAATCATCCAAAGCCTCTGATTTCAAATTCTTTTTCATCATGATGTTGTTGATCTACTTAAATAAATCAGTGGATGGACAGTTTCAAACTCTTGTCTCATAGACAGTATCAAGATACACAAAACTTAGATAACCTAAAGGTTGTATCAGAGAGATGGGAAGACTCATTCATAGCCTGGTATGACCTCCAGGCTGCAGAGTGTGACAGAAAGAATGTAGATTAGAAACCAGAGTGCTTGGCTTTGTTGTCCTCTCAGCCAGCCCAGACCATGGGCATCCTCAGCTCTCTCTCAATTCAGTGGTACTGGTCAATAAAATGGAAATGACTAGGTACTTATCTCATGTAGTTTAGTGTAAATAATGTAAAAGATACAGCAATTATTTAATAAACAAAACCACCATGCATACTGCTACAGGGTTATTATAATTATTATTCACCCCATGTGTGAATGTGTCACAAGGATTCCATTTAGGGAACAAGTAATTTGCAGTGGGAAGAGTCAAGTCCCACTTCTGACACTAACCAGGTGTGTAACTGAGGACAAATCATTCATTTATTTAAGTGCTAAGTTCTATATCTGCAAAATAAATTAGGTACTTATCAGTGCCCCCTTCTGATATAAAAGTCTGGGGTTTCATGGGTACCAGGATACAAGTATAGATAGGCAGAACAGCCAGTCTTATAGAGAAGTACTAACTGATGCTTTAGTCAATGGGCCCACCAAGAGAGTGGGAGGCTAAAGATGGCTTTGGGAAAGGGATCCCCAAAGAATTCAGTGGGTAGCAGCACACCTAGGACTCACAGGAGTGTTACTGCATAGAGGGCCCCCAATGCAGTTCAAAACTGACAGGACTTTGTGCTAAACCCAGAGCAACCAGAGTCAGCAATGTTGACCATGGCCTTGTGAAGCGATGAGGACTGACCCAAGGATCGTCCACATAAGAAAGGAGGAAGAGAAGCAGAGAAGGCCCAGAAATTACAGCCTCTGAATGGGCTTCATGGCTCCTGTCTCCTCGAATCCATCCCCCATATTGCCACCAGAGGGACCCTAAACTCAAATATGGTCTTTCCCCGTCCAGATTAAAAATCTCTGATTTCTTTCAAGAAAAGCTGCTCAGTGTTACTGGTCATCAGGAAATGCAAACCAAAAGTACAATGAGATATTACCTCCCATCCATCAGGATGGCCATTATCAAAGAACAAAAGACTACAAGTATTGGCAAGGATGCAGAGAAATTAGAGTCCTTGTAGCTTATTGGTGGGAACAGAAAAATGTACAGCCACTGTGGAAAACAGTATGGAGTGTCCCATTTTCCACAAGGCGAAACCTAAGCTCCCTTGCTTATAGGGCCTGTATTGTAAGTAGAGTCTACTTAACTCCTCAGTTTCTTTTTCCCAAGAGCAAGCCCCTCTAAACTTACCATCTTTTCTTCATAACTCACTGCCTTCACACATGCTGTTCCTCTGCCAGGAACATCCTCTCTGCTTGGAGAATTCTTCCTTTTCCTTTTTTGGCCTGGTTCAAATATTACTTTCTTTGTATATATTATGGCAACTACCATAAAGTTATTTTTTAAGAAGGTGTCTACTTGTCTGCGTTTCTACTGGCATATGAACTTGTGGAGATGGACCTATGTTTTATTGTGCTAACAAGTGCTTCATTAATTTTTTCCAGAGCTTTTCTAATGGTTAACTGAAATGACCTAAGGGCTGAGGCATCTGGAGAAAACAGATAGAAGAGCAGAGCTCTTGAGAATATAAACAGACAAAAACCTAACACGAGACCAATTTAGATTGAGTGAAATCATAAGCAAGGTACACTTTTCCCAATGAAATGATTTATTCAATAATTATTTGGTCAGTTTCTCTTATGCACCAGGTACCAAGGATATAAGAGCAAGTGAGGCTGGCTCAGCACATCCCATCAGCTGGGATGCCAGTGTTCCTGGCGTGTGGCTGACAAGGGGGAAGTGGCACAGTAAGAAGGAGAGTAGCAAACAGGGGACAGATGACCCGAGGCTTTGCAGGTTAGGGTGAGCACTTCACTTTTAGTACAAATGCAATGCTTTCTTACAAGTGATTTGCTGTAGAAGTTTTTGATCAGGGTAATTAACCATCTAGCTGGCATTTGGGGGAAGTCACACTGGCTCTTCTGCAGAGAACAGAGAGTATATATAAGTGGGGTTACAGTTAGGAGGCTGTGCACGAGACCAGGTGAGAAATGACATTGGCCTAGCAGCCAGAATCATCCGCAGGATGGTCAGACACAGATTTCTGAGCTGCACCCCTGGAATTTCTGATTCTATAGGTCTGGTGGTGATGGCATGGGGGCAGGGTGGAGGATTTGCCTTTCTAACAAATTTCCAGTGATACTATTCCGCTGTATGGAGACCCCACTCTGGAAACTCCTGACCTCTTCTGTGGAATAGAGGTGGTAATGAAGTTGGAACAAAGTGTACTGGTTTGGAATATAATCTGGAGATAAGATTAGGAAGACATGCTTTTGTATCAAAACTAGAAAATACTCGGACAAGGAACATTCCTATGAAACTTGAATGAGATAAATACCAGGAAATACTAGGAAAAGGAATATTAACCATATTAAACTTAATTGAGGTTTAAAACAAAACAGCAAACATAACCCTCTTCATACAACAGGCGATGGATATATGGACATCATTTACGCCCTCCTTCCCCTGCCACACACATGAACACACACAGACACAGATTCACAGACACGCACACACATAGACAAGTAAAAGTAAATGGTTTCCCAAAGTGTTTGAAGAAACTGTATATTATAGGATCAAAGAACTCTTAAAAGTTTAGGGTCTACGAGTTGTTAAGATTGAATAAGGTTATGTAACTGTGTTTTATCATTGTTAGGCTCTGGAGTTATCAGATGAAAAGGAGAACAGGGTATATAGTCCTGGGGTGTGACCTTCCAGAATTTGAAAATAATGAGGTCACTGCAGAAGCAATCTGTTAAATTAAGATGAGGTCACTAGGATGAGTTCTAATCTAATATGACAGGTATCCTTATGAAAAGGGTAAAAAGGCAAAAGATAGGAAGCAAACCACCGGAAACTAGGGGAGAGGAATGAAGCAGATTATTCCTCACAGCTCCTAGAAGACACCTACCCTGCCAACACCTTGATTTGATTTATTTTTATTATTTTGGCTGAGCTTGGTCTTCTTTGGGCTTCCCCAGTGGCTCAGAGGTAAAAGACTTTGCCTGCAATGCAGAAAACACGAGAGAGGTGGGTTCGATCCCTAGGTTGGCAATATGCCCTGGAGGAAGGAATGGCAACATACTCCAGTATTCGTACCTGGAAAATCCCATGGGCAGAGGAGCCTGGAGGGCTGCAGTCAGTAAGGTTGTGGAGTCAGACACGATGAAGCACTGAGCACGCACGTGTGCACACACAGGTCTTCGTGGCGGCGCATCGGCTTTTCTGCAGTTGTGGAGCATGGGCCCTGAATCAGATGAGTTCAGGAGTTATGGCATGCAGGCTCTCTAATTGTGGCCTGTGGGCTTAGTGGCCCCAGGGCAGGTGGGGTCTAGTTCCCTGACTAGGGGTCAAATCTGCAGCCCCTGTATTGAAAGGCATGTTCTGAACCACCGGGGAAATCACCAGCACCTTGATTCCAGACTTCTAGACTCCAGAGCTGCTTTTAAGACTCACTTTGTGGTACTTAGTTACAGCAGTCCTAGCAAACCAATACAAGCCCCTTATGGTTATAGCTTCATTGCGCTGTACTCATAGCTCTTAACCCTGCCTTCTTTGTCTCTCAGATCTGCTTCTTTCTCATACTCTGTAACCAGTGGGTCAACACTGACCCTTCCTTAGTATAAACCAAGTCTCCTAGGACCCTAATCAAGGCACAATATCCTAAAGATCCCACCTAACCTTTCCAGATATGAGATTCTGACATACTTCCCCATTGGACCTCTGCCTCTTTAAGAATCTGTTCCATGTTTTATTATTCATCTTGTGTCCTCCCAATGACCAGAATTCCTAAAACATAGCTTGTGTGTTTGTTGAATGAATAACAAAATTAATGAGCTAGTCACCCTTTATCTCCGTCTTCCTTTGGTAAATGGGAAAACTCAAGAGCTTTTGACCTTCATGCTGCTGTCTTTTCGTCAATACAACGAGTGGTTTATTTGGCGAGCATCTGTTTTCGGATCACATTACTCAGTAAATGTGTGTTCTTAATGAAGGTGATCAGTGCAGATCAAGCTGACATCAACACTAAAGATATGGAGGATTGCTTTGGTGTGCAAATGGAAATGGTTTGGTGCCGGGAGATAATGAATACGCAAGAATTAGGACTGCGTTATTAAACGGAGGGGATGAAGCTTGTCATTAGTTCCCACTGCTTCTTGGAGTTATTGTTAGTAGCTGTTTGAGTGAGAGACAAGAACATGTGGAGAAGAGGAAGTGAAGAAACAAATGTGTAGATAACGTCTGCTCACTGAGACAATGTGATGTTTGGAATCGATCATCCTGCAGCTTTTGCTGAGAGGCTAGTGATATTGAACTGATCTGTTTTCCCAAACTCCTCAGAGGTGCAAGCAGCTGACAGCTCCACAGATTCCTCCTTGTGTCTGCTCCAGACTTTGATCTCCAATGAAACATGAAGTTCACGTGCCATATTTGGGTGCCAGATTTCAGAGAAAGATCTTTGTGTATCCAGGGAGAGTTGTTCTTGGAAAAGACGGTGGAAAAATTTCATTGAAATGAAGATATTTTTGAGAGAGAAAGAGGCATTGTTAATATTTAAGCTGGAACAATAGGCATACTTTGGGTTAATTCTGGGCAAAGGAGAGAGCACTACTTCCCTACTGATGGACCACCCAAAGCCCTATGAAAATACAACCAAACTCTACCAGAGTTGATTCATTTAGCATTAAGTAAATACCCATAATCATTAGCCGTTTACTCTGCCAGGGAATGCTATCATCTTTTCTGAACTTCCTGTACAGCAAGAAAGTTTCTCAGTGAAAATCCAGTGTAGTAATTTAGTCTATGTTGTTTTTAGGAAATGGTCCAAATTTTCAAAATTACTTTTTTTTCAACTTTGGTAATATGCATTTATTTATTTTTTAATTGAAGTATAGCTGATTTACAACATTATGTTAGTTTCCAGTGTACAGCAAAGTGATTCAGTGTTTTCATATATATATATGTGCACACTACCTTTTCATTTTATACACCATTTAAAGTTATTACAACATACTGGCTATTTTTCTGCATTGTACAATATATCCTTGTTGCTTATTTTGCTATCTTTTAAATTATATTTAGCTTTAGCTGCACTGGGTCTTTGTTGCTACACAAACTTTTCTCTAGTTGCTGCAAGTGGGAGCTACTCTTCAGTTGCCGGGCATGGGCTCCTCACGGTGGTTGACTCGTCTTGTTGCAGAGCATGGAGTTAGGTCTTCAGTGGTTGCAGCTCACAGCCTCTAGAGCTTGGGCTCAGTAGTTGTGGTGCTCAGGATTATTTGTCCTACAGCATGTGGGATCTTCCTGGACCAGGGTTCAAACCCATGTCTCCTGCATTGGCAGGTGGATTCTTAACCACTGAACTACCAGGGAAGTCATGCTTACTTATTTTATACCCAGTATTTAATATCTCTTAATCCCATTTGAGAAACTAACTAGTTCTCTATATCTGCGAACTGTTTCTGCTTTGTCATGTACATTTGCTTGTTTCATTTTGAAATTACAATATAAGTGATATTATAAAGTACTTGTCTTTCTGCCTTCCTTTGTTGTAGATGAATTGACCTCAAGTATATGAGTTTATTTCTGAGCTCTCTATCCGGTTCCATTGATCTATGTGTCTGTTCTTGAGCCAGTACCATATTGTTTTGATGGCTGTAGCTTCATAGTGTAGTCTGAAGTCAGGGAGTGTGGTTCCTCTAGCTCTGTTCTTCTTTCTCTAGATGGTTTTGGCTATTTGGTATCTTTTGCATTTCCATACAAATCTTAAGGTTTTTTGCTGAGATACCGCTTCACCACTTTGGATCTAAGCTGCATCTGTCTTACAGACAAGCTCGCAAGTGGCGCTGGAGCATTCACGTGACTCGGGCTAGGGAGCACACAGTGGTGGTTGCAGAGACGTGACCAGCCTGTGGTTTTCATTCGCCCTCTCCACTTGGCTTCTGGAGCAAGGTAGTGTGCACATGCTCCTCACAAGTGGACAACAGGCTTCCCACAGGCCTCCTATTAGTTCCACCAGCCAAGAGGGCTCATCTTCCCTATTTTGGACCACAAACCTGGGACACCCATAGGTGGCTCGAACCATGCACTCCTCAGGGAGGATCTCCACCTGTATAATCTCCCTTTCCCTGAGTCCCCTCCCAGGGGCACAGTCTGACTTGATTGCTCCTCTACCCTTTCTACCTGATTCTTCATGGATCTTTCTTTCAGCCTTGTTTCTACAGGGTCTCATACCAGTTTCTTTAGTTTTCCCAATGTGAATTGTTCCACATGTAGATATATTTGTGATATGTTCATGGGGAGCTGGAACATCCAGCTGTGAATTGCACATCTTCCTACTCTGCCATCTTGATAAACACCCCCTCAAAATAACTTTTAATTTCTTAAAGTTTGAAATTAGTTTTTTAATTTAGTGTACCCTTCTCCAATCACTACGAATAATTAGAAAAGATAGTACAGAGAAAGAAGACAATAGGCCAAAAGTTTAAAGCAATAGACTACTGGTTAATGGATATCCAACATGCAATTCCAAAGGAGTAGTCACATGAAGTTCATGGAAATGGTGAAGTGATGGAAAATTAGTATTTGGAATAAAACACCTTGAGTTAAATCCCAGTTTGGCCTTCCCTAGATGTGTGATGGGAGGGAAAGTCATTTCACATTAATGAGCCACAAGTTTTGTGGTTCTGGTTCTGTGGTTTCTGTGGACTGGGGTTAATATAGCGAGAGATTTTATAATGATTGAATAAAACAATGCATATAAGGTATAGAATACATATTTGATACATAAATACTCAATTAAGAGTAACTGCTGTTATTAAATCATGCATACTCTGTCTTTACTAGCAACCATCTATATCAGCTCTGATAATTTTAAACTAGTATTCATATAGAATTGTTCTGGTAATTTTATTAACATTTATTATAGCCCACTGCCCAGTGTTGGAGTTTGTTCCTTTGTTTGTGAGACACTAAATGGCTATAACTGAAAAATCAGGAATTCTTATAAAGTTCAGAAATAAATCAGAAATACTTATTGTGAAATGAGCCCTGTTGCCTGGGATATATCTTTTGGCCGGAACATAACAAAACTCAATGTAACTAGAACAAGTCAGAGATCCTTAGTCACATGGCAGCTGCTCTTTGTGCTCCTTATTCAGACTTGTGTGTTCCTTTCAGTTCAGTTCAGTTTGGTTCAGTCGCTCAGTCGTGTCCGACCCTTTGCAACCCCATGAATTGCAGCACGCCAGGCCTACTTGTCCATCATCAACTCCCGGAGTTCACTCAGATTCACGTCCATCAAGTTGGTGATGCCATCCAACCATCTCATCCTCTGTTGTCCCCTTCTCCTCCTACCCCCAATCCCTCCCAGCATCAGAGTCTTTTCCAATGAGTCAACTCTTCGCATGAGGTGACCAAAGTACTGGAGTTTCAGCTTTAGCATCATTCCTTCCAAAGAAATCCCAGGGTTGATCTCCTTCAGAATGGACTGATTGGATCTCCTTGCAGTCCAAGGGACTCTCAAGAGTCTTCTCCAACACCACAGTTCAAAAGCATCAATTCTTCAGCGCTCAGCCTTCTTCACAGTCCAACTCTCACATCCATACATGACCACTGGAAAAACCATAGCCTTGACTAGATGGACCTTAGTCGGCAAAGTAATGTCTCTGCTTTTGAATATGCTATCTAGGTTGGTCATAACTTTTCTTCCAAGGAGTAAGTGTCTTTTAATTTCATGGCTGCAGTCACCATCTGCAGTGATTTGGAGCCCCCCAAAATAAAGTCTGAGACTGTTTCCACTGTTTCCCCATCTATTTCCCATGAAGTGATGGGATTGGATGCCATGATCTTCGTTTTTTCAGTGTTGAGCTTTAAGCCAACTTTTTCACTCTCCTCTTTCACTTCACTTTCTGCCATAAGGGTGGTGTCATCTGCATATCTGAGGTGATTGATATTTCTCCTGGCAATCTTGATTCCAGCTTGTGTTTCTTCCAGTCCAGCATTTCTCATGATGTACTCTGCATATAAGTTAAATAAGTAGGTTGACAGTATACAGCCTTGATGTTCTCCTTTTCCTATTTGGAACCAGTGGGTGGTAATTCTGCATCTCCTTCGGGGCCAGGTGGAACAACCATGGGACAAGCACTACCAACAGCTAGGAATACCTGCTTTGGACCTTTAAATTAGAAGAAATAGATTTTCATTGTACTTGAGCCATCAGTCTTAAATTTCTCTTATTGTCCCTGTGAAAACAGTTTAGTTTAACCCAACTAATACAAGCTTACACTACTCTGCTGTTCAAGTTCTTTTTAAATTTTATTTTCATTGGAGGCTAATTACTTTGCAGTATTGTAGTGGTTTTTGCCATACATTCACATGAATCAGCCATGGGTGTACATGTGTCCCCATCCTGAGCCCCCCTCCTACCTCCCTTCCCATTCCATCCCTCAGGGTCATCCCAGTGCACCAGCCCTGAGCACCGTGTCTCATGCGTCAAACTTGGACTGGCGATCTGTTTCACATATGATAATATACATGTTTCAATGCTATTCTCTCAGATCATCACACCTTCATCTCCCACAGAGTCCAAAAGACTGTTCTATACATCTGAGTCTCTTTTGCTGTCTTGCATATAGGGTCACTGTTACCATCTTTCAAGTTCTGTCCTATACAATAGATATTTCCAGGAGAAAAAACGGGGGTGATTCATCTACATTTTGTAAAGCTAATAACTAGGAAGAGATTGTGAAAAATAATTCCAACTGTACTCTGAGACAGAAAAGATAGATGATGATTATAATAAAGAATATAGATTTAGGATCAAGTATTCTGAGGCCAGCAGATCCACAGAACTTTTTCCAGGACTAACAAATGAGGGGAGGGGGGAGCTAGCCCTTTGCAGTTCTCTTTAGAAAGCCATGAACAAAGATAAGATATTTACAGTGAATTTTGAATATTTGAAGAAGCGAAGGCTGAGATTTTTCTGGAAATAGAAATGCATAAGGGCTAAGATAGAAAGGTGCTTCCCTGGTGGCTCAGCAGTAAAGAGTCTACCTACCAGTGAAGGAGACATGAGTTTAATCCCTGGGTCAGGAAGATCCCCTGGAGAAGGAGATGGGAACCAGTTTCAGTATTCTTGCCTGGGAATCCCATGGACTGATAAACCTGGTGGGCTACAATCGGTGAGGTCACAAAAATCGGACAAGACTTGAGTGACCAAACAACAGCCACCAATAAAAAGAGGAGACCCATACCAGTAGAGAAGTGACAAAATATGAGCTATGTTTCATCAACAAACGTGGAAGAAGAATCCAAATGGAACTAGAGCAGAGATCACTGCATAGAATACATCAGCAAAAATGCTTTTGTTGATTTCTTAATAAAAATAACTTGGATTAGAATCCCACTGTCTATTTAGGGGAGTTACATAGATTTTTACCTAAATGAATTATAATAAATAGTATTTTGTCTTCATTCCATAGTTTGGCACCAATAAGTTATATCAACACTTTGTTCATTCCCATAAAGTTTCAAGTTCACTAACTTGCCTAGATATTGTTGCATGTGGATTTCAAACTGACAGTATGCTACCTATCTTTTAATGTAGGCCCTAGTGTCCCAGGAGGGCAAAACTAAGCATATTCTCCTGATAAAATGTTATATTAACTGAATATTTTTTCTTTCTGGGAATCCTAAACTTTACAGTGCTATTTAACTATTAATCCAAATGTGAAATTCTAATATTTCAGTATTTAGACAAGATTTAGAAAATAATAGACTTGTAAGAATTTGGCCCCCAGTATCCATTATTATTGGTATTCAGGGTGCACTTGAAATTCATAATCATTTCCCTGTAGCAGCAATCAAGTTATTTTGTTTGAAAAGCACCATGAATGATACAACTGGGTAGAAGGAAATACTTTCGTTTTCATCATTATATTATTCACCACTGAATCACAGGGGCCTAATTTGTGGGAAGGCCCATTGTAGAAACACAGTAATTATTTGCTGAACAAGTGATAGAAAGAAAGAAAGAATGGGGTAGGAAGAAAGATGCAGACTTACAGGAGTATGGCTCTTAATTGTATCAATCAGAGTGAATCTGTCATACAAACAGCTGGATAAGGGAAAGTCAAATGTCTCCAGGGGCTAAATTCTGGGACATAAGAACATGTCATTATAGAGAACTCATATAACCTCTGCCCAGCCTGAGGCTGCCTGGTTGGCTGGAGCCCTCACTGCATTTTTTTTCTATTGTTGTTTTTCAATTAAGCAGCTAGGTTAGTTCCTGGGTTAATAATATTAATGACATTCTGAGTCTTGATTTTTTCTCAGTTTTTAATCAGAAATGGAGACATGTCTTTTTAACAGTTTTAATGATTTCTAATTTTAGGAATGTTCATGAAATCAAACAGTCTGAATTTTAAGTGGAGGTGCCGATATCAAAATTGGATATTTTTTTTTAATTAAGAAATACACTAGTTTCCAAAACGCCAAATGTGTATAAGATTTGCCTACCTTTGTACAATTTCCATTCATTTAACTCAGAAAAATGAGATAAATTGAATGTCTTATTTTATTAACCTTTTATAAGGGGATTCTTCTTCTTAGCTCTCAGTGAAATTTCAAGTATTGTTAACTCACAAATCAACAGTATGATTATAAAGCTTCTTGAAGGCAATCACTGGAATGCATTAAGTAACTAGCAAGATTACATGATGTTTCTAGCCTAATGTGGGACAATTCAGATTGCAGTAATTGGTGCCCAGTGAAGAAAAGTATCAGTCAAGTCAATAAACTTAGACTCTTGTACATTGATAACTGAGCTTAGCTGTTAAAAGTCATTGATTACCGAGAGAACGGCTATTAAAAGAAAGAGGCCAAGAAGCTGACTGGGATGTTTTACTCTAATAAAAAAGTAGCTCTGCTGAAGTAAATAGTTGTTGTTTCTCAGCAATAAGTCGATTTCTGTAAGAGCACATCAGTCATTTCCCAAATCAGATCCCCTCAGCCATGCCAACCTGCTCAGCCCACGTATGTTTCTTCCAATTCCGTTTCAGTGGGTTTGGTGGCAAATGACAGAATGGAGGAGGATGAATACTTTGACATTTTACTGCAGTATTGTCCCAGATTTGGGGTACTGGTGCTCTTGGCACCAATTTCTAACATGTTCTGTGTTGCCTGCAGTTTTACAGGCTTCCACATCACCTTCCTCCTCTGAGCACTCTTCCTCTGCTGCCCAAGGACTGAACAAGAAGGTTGTACCAAATATCACTTCTGGGTATTTTGGTTGTACATGCACAGATCAAAGAGATGGCTACTGGGGGGCTTAGTGGACCAACTGTGATGTGAAGTTCCACCAAGACTGCAAACATAATGTGGCCTCTGTATGCATCCCGTGTAATAGGGATGTCAGCATGATGCTGTGAATTTCTGGGTATCACTGTCAACCTGGATTCTGCGTCCTACTGTCCTCTAGATGTTGCTACACTCCCTTCTCCCTGGTTCAGAGTTATCCCATGTAAATGGCCATCAGTTCCTTTGGAGCTGAACTGGAATATCGCTCCTTTCATGCTTGCCAGTTATTTCAGTGCCTTCCTCCAGGCTGGGGCAGGGGTGGGGGACAGTCTCTTCTTCAGCTGGGAGTTTCCTAGTGAGAAAGGATACTCAGGTGTTTAGACCAGACAGTGAATCATGGCTCTTCACTGGAGTGATTCTCATCAATTTCTTTTCTTTTTTTAAATTATTTTTGGTTGTGCTGGATTTCTGTTGCTATACAGGCTCTCTCTCAGTTTGTGGCGAGCAGGGGGCTGCTCTCGTTGTGGAGCGTGGACCCTAGGGCCTGTGGGTTTCTGCCGTTGTGCCTGCTGGGCTCTAGAGGGTGGGCTCAGTAACTGTGAAGCACAGGCGCAATTTCCCCACGGCATGTGGAGTCTTCCCAGATCAAGGATCAAGCCTGTGTCTCCTGCGTTGGCAGGTGGATTTTTTACCACTGAGCCACCGTGGAAGACCCCCCTTCAACTTCTTGATCATCCAACCTTCATTTCTTTTGCTGCTATATATTGGCCCAGCTCCCAAAGCCCTCGTCTTGTACCACTTGTTGTAGGTAGGGCTCCCTGTTTGGATGCTTTCCTGGGAATGCACTGGGTATCAGTATGTGAGAAAGGGAATGAGAGGGTCAGGAGCTGGATGAGGGAGAGGGTGAAGGGGCAATAGAGGTTCTCAGAGGGCCCCACAGAACCTCACAGGGAATTCTAAAGCCAGAACTCTGTTATCCTTCAGGTGGGCTGGGACAGCTAGGCCCTTATGATTTCTGGAAGTCATTGGATGTGAGCTAGTCTGGGAAAGGAGTGTGGCTTTTGAGTGTGGTAGGTCTCTGTAGCTGAAGCATTCTCTGAAGGGGCAGAAAGCTGAAGGTCGTCTGCACACAACAAGCAGTAGCGAGGCTTTCATGAGAGGGATCTGAGCAGCACGCCCATGTCCACCGCAGTCACTGTCATCACCTGAATCAGGACTGTTTTGGTGACCCAGTGGGAGTGCTGCTAGTAAAGGTATGATAAAAACAGGTGTAGACACGCACTGTCTGTTCAGGCAGACAGAGTCACTCTGGCTGGATAACATCTGGTGACACTGCAAGCGGATACTTGACTGACTACGGCAGCACCTTGAGTTTTGCTGATGTGGAAAAGTGTTCATTCTTCTATGCTCTTCGAACATCTACTTATCAACTATTGGGAGGGATCAGGTATTTGAAGGATGTTAACAGGAATACAGCATGAAGCCTCTTCTCATGAGTTTGCTGACTGTAAGAAACACTATAAAAAGATTTTCTCAGGACAAAACTGTTTTTATGTAAAGTCCTTAAAGATACATCAGTGCCATTAAATCAAGTACTCCTTGGCTTATTTCTTTAAGTCCTGAGCTGACAATGTAGAATTATTTTGTATTAAAAACAAAAAAAAAGTTTTTACCTTGTTGTTCTTGTTCAGTTCCTAAGGCATGTCTGACTTTTGTGACCCCCATGGACTACAGCATACCAGGCTTCCTTGTTCTTCTCTGTCTCCCAGAACTTCCTCAAACTCATGTCCATTGAGTTGGTGATGCCATGCAACCATCTCATCCTCTGTTGTTCCCTTCTCCTCCTTTTCCATTGAGTTGCCTCTTCACATCAGGTAGCCAAAGTATTGGAATTTCAGCTTCAGAATTAGTTCTTCCAGTGAATATTCAGGGTTGACTTCCTTTAGGATTAACTGGTTTGATATTCATGCTGTCTAAGAGACTCTAGAGTCTTCTCCAATGCCACCATCTGAAAGCATCAGCTCTTTGGTGCTTGACTTTCTTTATAGTACACCTCTCACATCTATATCTGACTACAGGAAAAGCCATATCTTTGACTAGACAGACCTTTTTTGGCAAAGTGATGTCTCTGCTTTTTAATACACTATCCAGGTTTGTCATAGCTTTCCTTTCAAGGAGCAAGCATTTTTTAATTTCATGGCTGCTGTCACCATCTACAGTGATTTTGGAGACCAAGAAAATAAAGTATACCACAGTTTCCACTTTTTCCCCATCTATTTGCCATGAAGTGATGGGACTGGATGCCATGATTTTAGTTTTTTTAATGTTGAATTTTATTTTGTTTTTAAATTAATTTATTTATTTTAATTGGACACTAATTACAGTCCCTTGAACTGCAAGAAGATCCAGCCAGTCCATTCTGAAGGAGATCAGCTCTGGAATTTCTTTGGAAGGAATGATGCTAAAGCTGAAACTCCAGTACTTTGGCCACCTCACGCAAAGAGTTGACTTATTGGAAAAGACTCTGATGCTAGGAAGGATTGGGGGCAGGAGAAGAAGGGGACGACAAAGGATGAGATGGCTGGATGGCATCACTGACTCGAGGGACATGAGTCTGAGTGAACTCCGGGAGATGGTGATGGACAGAGAGGCCTGGCATGCTGCGATTCATGGGGTCGCAAAGAGTCAGATATGACTGAGCTACTGAAGTGAACTGAATTACTTTACAATATTGTAGTGGTTTTTGCCATACTTTTTAAAAATATAAATTTATTTATTTTAACTGGAGGCTAATTACTTTACAATATTGTATTGGTTTTACCATACATCAACATGAATCTGCCACAGGTGTACACATGTTCCCCATCCTGAACCCCCCCTCCCACCACCCTCCCCATACCATCCCTCTGGATCATCCCAGTGCACCAGCCCCAAGCATCCTGTATCATGCATCAAACCTGGACTGGCAATTTGTTTCATATATGATATTATACTTGTTTCAATGCCAATCTCCCAAATCATCCCACTCTCTCCCTCTCCCACAGAATCCAAAAGACTGTTCTATACATCTGTGTCTCTTTTGCTGTCTCACATACAAGGTTATTGTTAACCATCTTTCTAAATTACATATATATGCATTAGTGTACTGTATTGGTATTTTTCTTTCTGGCTTACTTCACTCTGTATAATAGGCTCCAGTTTCATCCACCTCATTAGAACTGTTTCAAATGTATTATTTTTAATGGCTGAGTAATACTCCATTGTGTATATGTACCACAGCATTCATCTGCTGATGGGCATCTAGGTTGCTTCCATGTCCTGGCTATTATAGACAGTGCTGCGATGAACATTGGGGTACATGTGTCTCTTTCACTTCTGGCTTCCTTGGTGAGTATGCCCAGTAGTAGGATTGCTGGGTCATAAGGCAGTTCTATTTCCAGTTTTTTAAGGAATCTCTACACTGTTCTCCATAGTGGCTGTGCTAGTTTGCATTCCCACCAACAGTGTAAGAGGGTTCCCTTTTCTCCACACCCTCTCCAGTTAATGTTGAATTTTAAGTGAGCCTTTTCACTCTCCTCTTTTATACTCATCAAGAGGCTCTTTAGTTCCTCTTTACTTTCTGACCTTAGAGTGGTATCATCTGCATATCTAAGGCTGTTGATATTTCTCTTGGCAATCTTGATTCCAGCTTGTGATTCATCCAGCCCAGCACTTCACTTGATGTACTCTGCATGTAAGTTAGATAAGCAAGGTAACCGTATACAATGTTGATGTGCTCCTCTCCCTAGTTTGAACTAGTCTGCTGCTTCATGTCCAGTTCCATTTCTTCTTGACCTGCATACAGGTTTCTCAAGAGGCAGGTAAGGGGGTCTGCTATTCCCATCTCTTTAAGAATTTTCACAGTTTGTTGTGATCCACAGAGTCAGATGTTTCAGCTTTTGGTAGTCAGTGAAGCAGTAGAATTTTTTTCCCTGAAATTCCCTTGCTTTCTGTATGATCCCATGGATGTTGATAGTTTGATCTCTGACTCCTCTGCCTTTTCTAAACCAAGCATGTACATCTGGAAGGTCTTAGTTCACGTATTGATAAAGCCTAACTTGAAGGATTTTGAACATTACCTTACTAGCATGTGAAATAAACACAATTCTGTGGTAGGATGAGCATTCTATGCCATTGCCATTCTTTGGGATTGGAATGAAAACTGACATTTTTCAGTCCTGTGGCCACTACTGAGTTTTTTTCGAATTTGCTGACATATCAAGTGCAGCACTTTCACAGCATCATCTTTTAGGATTTTAAGTAACTCAATTGGAATTATATCACCTTAACTAGTTTTGTTTGTAGTAATGCTTTCTAAGGCCCATTTGACTTCACATTCCAGGATGTCTGGCTTTAGGTAGGTGACCACACCATCATGGTTATCTGGGTCAATAAGATCTTGTTTATACAGTACTTCTGTGTATTTTTACCCCCTCTTCTTAATCTCTTCTGCTTCTATTAGGTCTTATGGTTTCTGTCTTTTATTTTGCCCATCTTTGCATGAAGTGTTCTCTTGGTATGTCCAAATTTCTTAAAGAGACCTCTAGTCTTTCCCATTCTATTGCCCAAACATGTGGTGCTGATCCACAAAAACAAGCCCTCCTTCCCAGAACCATCCCTAATCAGCTGCTCAAAAAACTAGCTGAACTTTGGTAGGTCTTTCCTGATAAAGTCTTACAAAAATTTCCACCTTCTTCCCTAGATTAAAAGACCCTTCCACAACCTATTCAGACCAACATTTAAGACCAAAGGCTTATGCTAATGGTTCTCTGATTGGCTTTCTTCTAGTAAAAGGGAGATGTTAATGAGAATTAAGGAAAAGTTTAGTACCAGGAGAAAATTATTGCTACTATGACTGTCAAGATTTATAGGTGTGCTGGACTAAAAGGGCACCTATAAATCTCCATGAACAGTATGAAAAGGCAAAAAGATAGGACACTGAAAGATGGTCTCCACAGGTCAGTAGGTGCCCAATATGCTACTGGAGATCAGTGGAGAAATAACTCCATAAAGAATGAAGCGACAGAATGAAAGCAAAAATAACACCCAGCTGTGGATGTGACTGGTGATAGAAGTAATTCCAATGTTTTAAAGAGCAATATTCCATAGGAACCTGGAATGTTAGGTCCATGAATCAAGGCGAATTGGAAGTGGTCAAACAGGAGATGGCAAGAGTAAACATTGATATTTTAGGAATCATCAAACTCAAATGGACTGGGTAGGTAAATTTAACTCAAACGGCTATTATATCTCCTACTATGGGTAAGAAGCCCTTAAAAGAAATCAAGTAGCCATCATAGTCAACAAGAGAGTCCTAAATGCAGTATTTGGATGCAATGTCAAAAATGACAGAATGATCTCTGTTTCCAAGGCAAACCATTCAGTATCAATGGAATCCAAGTCTATGCCCTGACCAGTAATGCTGAAGAAGCTGAGGTTGAATGACTCTATGAAGAACTACAAGACCTTCTAGAACTAACATCCCTCAATGATGTCCTTTTCTTTATAGAGGACTGGAGTGCTAAAGTAGGAAGTCAAGAAATACCTGGAGTAACAGGCAATTTGGCCTTGGAATGTGGTGTGAAGCAGAGCAAAGGCTAATAGATTTCTGCCAAGAGAATGCACTGATCATAGCAAATACCCTCTTCCAACAACACAAGAGAAGACTCTACACATGGACATCACCAGATGGCCAACACTAAAATCAGATTGATTATATTCTTTGCAGCCAAAGATGGAGAAGCTCTATACAGTCAGCAAAAACAAGACTGGGAGCTGACTGTGGCTCAGATCATGAACTCCTTATTGCCAAATTCAAACTTAAATTAAAGAAAGTAAGGAAACCACTAGACTATTTAGGTATGACCTA
>SJYC01090144.1:0-60843 GCA_006408675.1 Madoqua kirkii | reverse complement strand
AGAAGAAGTAAAGAGCCTCTTGATGAGAGTGAAAGAGGAGAGTGAAAAAGTTGGCTTAAAACACAGCATTTAGAAAACTAAGATTATGGCATCCAGTTCCATCACTTCATGGCAAATAGTGGGGAAACAGTGAGAGACTATATTTTGGGGCTCCAAAATCACTGCAGATGGTGACTACAGCCATGAAATTAAAAGATGCATGTTCTTTGAAAGAAAAGCTATGGTCAACCTAGACAGCATATTAAAAAGAAGAGACATTAGTTTGCCAATAAAGGTCCATCTAGTCAAAGCTTTGGTTTTTCCTGTATTGATTTATGGATGTGAGATTTGAATTATAAAGAAGGCTGAGTGCCAAAGAATTGATGCTTTTGAATTGTGGTGCTGGAAAAAACTCTTGAGAATCCCTTGGACTGCAAAGAGATCCAACGTGTCCATCCTAAAGGAAATCAGTCCTGAATGTTCATTGGAAGGACTGATACTGAAGCTGAGGGTCCAATATTCTGGCCCCCTGATGTGAAGAACTGACTCATTTGAAAAGACCGTGATTCTGGGATTGATTGAAGGAGTGAGGAAAAGGGAATGACAGAGGATGAGGTGGTTGGATGGCATCACCGACCTAATGGACATGAGTGTGAGTAAGCCCCAGAAGTTGTTGATGGAAGGGAAGCCTGGTGTACTGCAGTCCATGGAATCACAAAGAATTGGACACAACGGAGTTACTGAACTGGACTAAAAAGGAAAATTGAAGGCATAAAGCTACAAATATAGTAGTCTGGACTTTGAATATTCTTTATTTCTTTGAAAATAACCAAAGAAATAATCTCTAAATCATAAGTAATGCAGTCCTTGTGGAATAGGAGTATAGTGGTCACATTGCTGTACATTTTGACATTCACAAATGAGAGTTCATTTGAAAGTTATAGCAAAATCTTGAAATAGATGAGAATAGATATTGCTAATATCAACATTTGATAAATAAAGAAACTGAGGCTTAGAAATATTATATGAATTGCCAACAGTTGGTAAAGTGTAGAACAAACATTTTCTGTCATGATTTCTGGAAATTGATCTTGACCTGAAATGAGAATCATAGTGGGAAACCAGTAAAGCCATCTTGAGTCTGGGAAGGGACCTCTTTTGTCATTGCTTTATCCTAGCACTACAGAGTTTCTGGCACTTAATATGTGCTTAGTAAATATTTACTGGATGGAAAAATTAAAAAACTGAGAGTTCTAATGAGACCTACTACATGAGCCCCTGTACATGGTTCTGGTGGTGAAAGAAATATAGTAGTGTTGAGCAAGAGAGAGTAAACAGACTCCATAAGTGGAGAGGTGAGGGGCAGAGTGGAGAGGTATCTGTGCCAGCAAGGGCCTGGAACTGAGTGGCAGGATACACCCATGTAGAGCCAAGGAATTTCTAAATAAGGTTAGTTGACAAAGCACAGCTGACCTCTGTTTGCATTTATTCTATTACTTTTAATAATCCAGGTTTTGTTGGATTTAGGATAGTTAGCTGTAATTTTAGGCAGACACAGATAAGAATAAAGACAGTTTCTCAAGAGAGCAGCCCCAAGTCTTTCTCTTCTCCATTCATCTTTAAGGCCCAATTGAACTTTGGACCAAGTGACAAAGCTATTGTTAATACCTAGGGTCAACGAGAATTTATGAAAGTGGAGAGGATGATAAATTGTAACTAAAGTGAATGTTCCAGATGTTTTAAACTACCGCTGTTAATACTCAGGACTTTAATTGGGTGATATTTATTTTTGTGTAAGGTGTAAGAGAGGCATATAATTTTTTCATATGGATAGCTATTATTGAATATAGTGGAGAGGATGATAAATTGTAACTAAAGTGAATGTTCCAGATGTTTTAAACTACCGCTGTTAATACTCAGGACTTTAATTGGGTGATATTTATTTTTGTGTAAGGTGTAAGAGAGGCATATAATTTTTTCATATGGATAGCTATTATTGAATAGAATAATAGCCTCTCTCAGTGACTAGAGAGGCTTTCCTCATTGATCTCAATTACCCATTGGTCTCAATTGCCACTAATGTCATTGATTAAGAGTTCATATGTTAGTAGATTGTTTGTATTCTCTCTATTCTATTTCTAATTTATTCTATGAAATATATTATAAAATTCAAATTCTGCAAAAGAATGTACATATATATGTTGTAAGGTACAAAATAGCAGATATTGTACTACCTTATTGCTATAATTGTGTATCACTCTCTGATTCTAATTGACTCTTCACAAAATATTTTACCTCTTCACATTTATTTGAATCATAGTCTAGTAAGACTGAAAGATCTTTTAGCCCAACTCATTACTTCATCTATAAGGGAATGGAAATACACTGCTGTTAAAATGCTAGGTCAATATAGATATTTATAAAAACAATATAGTGTGGAAAAGGTGAGGGGCAAAGGATATGTAAGGTATGGTATGTTTTACATTTCCTTTAAATAAGACTTTATACAGAATTTTATGAATTATATTTAATATTAATTTTCCATACATACATAAATTATAGGAGTATACTTATATGTATTGAAAGGATATGCCCAATTTCAGAATATTGGAAACTTCTGGAGAGGGACGTAGGTAGACAGAGAGTAAGATTTAGGAGAATGTAGCTTTAACCATTGTATTAGTTATCTAGTGCTGTGTAACAAACCACCTCAAAACTTATTGGCTGGAAAACAGCAAATTATTGCTTATGATTATGTGGATTAACAATTGCAGCTGGAACAGACTAGGCACTTCTGGTCCTATCTGGGCTCACTCATACATTTGCAGTCAACTAGCAGATCACCTGGGTGCTGGTTGGCACTGGGGAGATGGGAGTGACTGGGACTCATGTCTCTCATCACCCAGCTCAAGTCCTAATCATGTAACTGCCAGGATTTCTTTTAAGTTTCGTATCAGAACTGGTACACACAGACCAAAGCAAGTCACAAAGTTTCATTTTGTTGGTTAAATCAAACCATAAGTCAGCCCACTTTTAAGAAATACAGGAAAAGACTTTACCCTTAATGGGAGGAAGTGCAAAATGACATTGGCAGGACATGCCTACAGGAAAATTGGATCCTCACGTATTTTCATAATCGACCACTGCCACATCTATAGCCTTTTTTTAATTAGAAAAAATGTCAAAATACTAAAATTCTGAGAGGTAGATAAATGGACACCTGTTATTGCTTTACCTTTCTGTATGTGTGAAATTGTTTGTAATTGATCATTTTAATAACATTGAAAACATGACTACACAGTCATCTTTTGACACCAGAACTATTTCCTGGAGTCCTATCAAATCAATGCCAGTGACCCATAGTTACACACCTAAGATTCTTATCACCTGGAACTTTTAATATCGTATACATAAAACTTGAAGCATTTGGGGGCCTAGCTCAATTTCCACTTAAATAGCAACATTCAATCTTCTGATTTGCTCCTATTGCTCTAATTATTGAATACTTACCTGAAGAAATTATTTCTTTATTTCCTAACCCATCCTGCCACAGGCCTCTTCTGTGCTGGGTTAAACCCTGGCTAAGGAAAACACCTGTAGACTGCAGGATAATGAGAGAAGAAAAGATTGCCTGGCTCTCTGTGAAGCTTTGCACATTTGTTCACTGATGTGCCTATGGTATAAATGGAATGAAACAAAATCTATAATAGATAATGAAGGATATTTCTGTCACTGCTACATTATCTATGGAGAGGTTTATCCACAACCGAATTTTAACGTCAGTGTAGAATCCTCCAATGTATTTTTCAGCTTTCTTTTTCCTGCTATTAAGTTGTGTGTAAGGAAACCATAGGCTGATTCTAATAGCAGCCTAATGAAAGCATAATTAAAGATGCAAACATGGTGTGGATCAGACATCCCAAGTGCCAACACATATTATGTTGGGTAATCTGCTATTTTGGATTATCCCTTTGTTTCTCTGGGTAATTGAGAGTTTTCTATATCCACAATTAACTCCCACATCTATATATAACTAAGCCCTTTTAATTTTGTATCCAACCTACAATGGGACCTGCTCTACCCAAGAATTAAGCTTTTTCCCAGCCACCTTTTCAGACCTCTGGGTCTCCCCATTCAGCCACTTGTGACAATCTGTCCCAGAAAATTGGAAAACCGTTCAGTTTAATTGGTTCTAAAATGGAGGATTCAGTGCCTGTGCTGAGTTTGAGGATGAAACTAACATTTTACAAAGCCCAGCCCAGCAGCAGCTGCCCTTTGGGATTTGGGAGGTAGAGCGGCAAGTCACTCTGGAATTTAGAGCTTTATTACAAAGAAGTGCTAACTCTTCTGGTTCTGCTTATAAATGGAATAAAGGGAAAATCTGGCTCACCCATGAGTGCTTTAACCTTGTACATGCTCAATATCCTTATGAAATGCAATATCTTATGATCCTTTAAATAACAAATGACCTTATTCCCTTTTATAGGGTCATTAAGGCCTCTAATGGTCAAGGTATAAATCCCAGCCACTACTGCACATCTTAATTTACTATTCATATGTAAAGCTCTCTTTGGTTCTCAATTACTATACAACAGCAACTGGCTCATCAAATTATCCCCATCGGAATGTGTCTGTTAAAGACATTGCAGTTTACATCTGAGGGCCCTAATTAAAGTCACAATACTTGATAAACCTTGAACAACTAGTAATTAGAAACTAACAATTAGTACCATCCACTTCAGTTGAGATCAGCTCTACTGCTGGCAGCATGACTAAGCAAAAGGAAATTAGCACACCAGAGATGGCCCACATGCCAAATATGTGTTAATGTCCACTCCTGGGTTTCAGCCAGTATAGTTAAAAGAACTTGGCATTAAAATATTATTAGCTAAAAGTCTCTATATAGATATCTGCACCATGGAACAGATCAGTCTGATATCCCTGTGGCTTTTCAGGCTTTATCATGCTCATTACTGTTTTCATCATCTGATCTGTGGGTATCCGTGGAGATGGTGCTATAAGACCATCTCTTTGAGCTTCTTTTCCTCTCAAAAGCCTGTGGCTTGCTTTCTTTTGTAACAAAGCATAGGTCACATTGTCCTACTGCATTTGCATATACTCCCCCCGCTTTGTGCCCCTTATTGTCTACATCTTCAGAATATCTGAGGCTCAAGGCATTGCAGGAAGCTCATGGATTGATTTGGTGAGTCTAAGAGAAGCTTGAAGGACTGCAGGCACTGTGCCATGTCTCCCAGTTAGCTGCCATTTTGGAGAGCAGCCGGGAAGAGCGTATTCTAGTTCCCTGCCCTAGAGACTTGCTGATGGGACTTTTCTAACTGGTAGTGTGTTCACTGTGGTCCTTCGCAATGGACAACAGAAGTAAAAAATCTTACAAAGACCTTCTGTTTTGTTGGTCAGCATTGTGCCCCCACTCTCTTATCTCATTTCATTGATTAGCTAATGAAATGGGATATTACTTGAAGGAGCTTCAGCAGACTTGATGAAGCATCCCAAATGCTTCCTCTCCAATCTGCTTACCTCATGTTTTTCCAGGAGTTCTTGGTGATGGGAGAAGTGTGATGCTTCAGCAGTCTTCCCTGAAAACATTGCTTCACTTACCATGGCGGATACAGTTTAAGATGGTTTTGTAATCTTTATCATCCTCTTTTTCACCCTTTGAAGAGAATCAGCTTGGCCGTTCCAAAGGCTTCCAAGAAACTGATCACACAAGTGAACAATAGGTAGTGGTGCTTTGTGTTCTTTTATACAATGAGCAAGTGTGGCTTAGAAAGGTTTGTAGTTTTATTGCAGAATAAGTACTAGTTCTCAACCTGTTCACTGCTTTGATACTTGACCAACTAAGTTTTCACAAGGCAACTGGATGCAGATTCATTCCATGGCAGGCTCTGTGATCTGCTTCCTGCTAGTCCTTGTGTAGCACTTAGATATGCACCAAGTATGCACCCCACTCTTTCTCTTGCCATGGTGGACCAAACCCAGAAGAAAGCTGAGTCAAATAGTATCCAATATCAAGTTACTGCAAGCCAAATACAAGATATTCTCTTTGTATAGGATAGATCTTTACTCCCTCGGCTATCCACAAGATTGAATAACTTCAAAAGGCATGGTCAGTGTACACTAATTAGAATACTGCTTAAGTGGTTTTTGAATAGTTTGTCCATCTGGTGAATGTAATCAGTGCTACTTTAAAGTATTTAAAATTAGCTCTAAACTTGAAAACAAAATTATTCTGTGATTTCCTATCAAACAGAAATTTAATGCTATAAATAGATATTGGCCAATGTTCAAGATAGCCATTGGCTTTCCTATAGGCACTTTAATTGGTTGGGAACAACCCTAATGAAAACCATCAAGTAGGGATATAGAATCCTCTCTCTTATCGTTTCTCAGCCTTTTGGCTAAAATCAAGTGTAGAATCCTCTTGACTCAACAGCTTTTTTGTCATCCTACTAGCTGCTCTCTTTTCTAGATCCCACCCAATGACATTAATAAAGGGAATGCTCTCAGCTGATTGAAAGCCAATTTAAGAAAATCCATGATAACAGTAAATGTTATCTGGAATTCTACAGTTTTCTGAGAGTCATCAAGAGCAAAAAGAAGGAAATTCTGATCATGTAGACAGTATAACAAGGAAAGGGGACAGCTTACTAAGACCTCGCTCACAAAAGAAGCATCAAGAAGGAGAAGAGACCATAGAAAACAGATATATAGAACCTAGATCCAACCAGTCCATTCTGAAGGAGATCAGCCCTGGGATTTCTTTGGAAGGAATGATGCTAAAGCTGAAACTCCAGTACTTTGGCCACCTCATGCGAAGAGTTGACTCACTGGAAAAGACTCTGATGCTGGGAGGGATTGGGGGCAGGAGGAGAAGGGGATGACCGAGGATGAGATGGCTGGATGGCATCACGGACTCGATGGACGTGAGTCTGAGTGAACTCCGAGAGATGGTGATGGACAGGGAGGCCTGGCGTGCTGCGATTCATGGGGTCACAGAGAGTCGGACACTACTGAGAGACTGAACTGAACTGATCCTTTGTTCATAAAGAAAGAATTCTGTATCATATCAAGTGGGGCTTATAGGAGGCTGTCTGCCACTCAGCTCATGGAATCTTTGAGACTCTGGCTTATAGAGCTTAGAGTTAATTTAGTCTAAGATTTTTTCTAACATGTTGACCCTTCTTGGATGGTCATTTGACCTCTGCATATCCATAGGGACAGGGGATTCACTCCTACTTGTGGCGTGTCCTATTCTCAAACAGCTCTGCTTACTGATGTCAAATCCAAATTTGTTACTCATCACCTTTCCCCCTTTGGTCTTGGTCTTCTCTCCATAGACAGAAAAAGTTTTGTTTCTTCTTACTCAGAAGCAGTTTACTTACTCATCATTTCAGCATAATTTCCAAACTTATATTACTCTCATTACAGTTTTCTTATTTTAGTAAATAATGAGAAAAATATAATCAGTAAACTAAATCCAGATGTAACCAGTATGTTAATATTTTAGTACATATCTTCTAGTTTTTGTATCATTTTATATGCATATATTCTTTATAGAGAAATTAAGATTATAGTGTGTATTTTGTTTAAAAGTGGCAATTTTCAAATAAGTTGTCAAAAGCATGTTTTTGTATGTTTTCTTCTACAGTATTATTTTTATTGGTTGAATAATATTTTTTTAATTTTATCAGACCATATTTTATTTACTGCATTCCTTTTTTACTTCATTAAATGCTAAGCACTTAAATGTCTCCTGATATAAAAATACTTCAATTAATATTTATTTATATATGTATGCTTTTTTGCTGCTCATTCTGTGCTAGCAGCTATACTAGGTGCTGGGTAACAGAAGATAAAACAATTTCAAAGTGATCCCTGCTCTCAAGAAGCTTAGAGTCCTGTAGCTTAATTTATAGTCATCTTATTGCCTTAGCTAATAGGTAATTTTAATTGCCTAGAAGTAAATAGCTGAACCAGGATAAATACATATTATGCACTGGATTATCCTTTGGTTCTATATAGGAATATACTCTCCATTTTTGAGCCTTAGGAGCACTGAATTTTCATCATTTTGTTAAGCCTTCCAAATTTGTTAGGTTAGCTATTAAATCATCGATGTATTAACTGGATTTAAATATAATTTAAAATTTAAATTCCTTTAATTTCTGCTGATTTGCTGCTAAAACAGGTCATGTTCAGCAGACTGGAGCATTCTTTATAAAATACTTTTACCAGGATAAATGGAAAAATAAAGTGTCCTTTTATAAGCTAACAAGTTAAATCAAAGGTAGAAAATATCTATGACCTCATTTCATCATTTCCTTGAACTTCAGTCAGATTGCTTGCTTGTTTCTTCAAGTGACTGGTTTATGTTTCAGCAAGTGTTGCAGGGTGCTCAAAACTGTTTTCTTTTACAGCTGATTTCTTCCACTGAAAAGCCTTTGACCCCGCATGAAACCAGATTTTAATAGGGTTAATTTAGTTTTCAACGTGTCACAGTGACTTAACTCCCAATTATCTTGTGGTAGTATGTGTTTGTCTCAACCTACACATTATTTTAATGTAGCTGTGTTCAATTGCATGTGAGTAACCGTGTGTGGCTTTGTTTAACAAAATATCACTTGATCTGTTCCACAGCCACCATCTGAAACAGAGTTGTGGGTTGGTCTCAGAGCACGAGAACAAAGCCTGGAATAGGAGTGTAAGCCTCAGATACCCTGGGAAGTTCTTTACGGGGGTCTTGCTGTGGCCTTTCCTGAGTGTGCTGCTCTTGGTGAGATGAAATCACACAAAAGTAACTGCTTCATCCCACCACGCTATGGGTGTGTGACCTGACAAAGAATCAGACCATATTACATGCTGGCCTTCAGACATTGTGTGTGTGTGTGTGTGTGTGTGTGTGTTACATGCTGGCCTTCAGACATTGTGTGTGTGTGTGTGTGTTACATGCTGGCCTTCAGACATTGTGTGTGTGTGTGTGTGTTACATGCTGGCCTTCAGATATAGTGTGTGTGTGTGTGTGTGTGTGTGTGTGTTACATGCTGGCCTTCAGTGTGTGTGTGTGTGTGTTACATTCTGGCCTTCAGACATAGTGTGTGTGTGATAGTAACTAAGTGTGTGTGTGCGCATGTGCGTGTGTGTGTGAGATAGTGACTCACTCATGTCTGACTCTTTGTGACCCCATGCACTGTAGCCAACCAGGCTCCTCTGTCCATGGAATTCTCCAGGCAAGAATACTGGAGTGGGTTGCTATGCCTGTCTGTAAGGGATCTTCCTCACCCAGGGAGCAAACCTGAGTCTCCTGCATTGCAGACAGATTCTTTACTGTCTGAGCCACCAGGGAAGCCCTAGCAGATGCCCCAAACTGTGGGCAGGAATTAGAGCAAAGAAGACTCGGGCACCTAGTGTAGTGGTGGTTTCTGCTTAGTCTCGAAGGAATTAGAGACGTGTTTGGTCCATCTTAGATGCCACTTTTCCATGAAGCTTCTTCTAATGAGTATAATATAGATACTCCCTCTCCTCTGAAGCTGCCAGGTGATAATAGCAAACACATCTATAATGTTTATTGTGCTAGGCACTCTACCTCTAACTCATTTAAACCTCATGCAGCTCAGTGGGAGCAGTATTATCTCCGTTTTTGTGAATGAAGAACAAAGAACTTAAGTAACTTGTCCAAATTCACACAGGTTTCCTGATAAGTAGGAAAGCATAATTCCAACCCAGGCAATCAAGCTCTAGACTTCACTGTGCTCTAGTTTTTAACCTCTCCATTTGAGGATATACTCAGCATCAGCTATTTTCCCTGGAATGGACAGTTTAAGTTCCCTCTTTTCATGATAAAGAAACTATGCCTAGAGTGATTTGCCCAAAGTAACACTATCAGTGAGAGATTAAAATGAAATTAAAGCCAAATGTCCTGGCTCCTTCGTTATGTTACTCTGAGAGTGCATCCCATATCATAGTTAGGATATCTTATTAGCTGTCATCTAGTGTCATAGGTGTTATACTCATTCTAAGCACTTTATTGTGAACAGGTGGTACTAGTGGTAAAGAATCTACCTGCCAATTCAGGAGACAAGAGACACAGGTTCAATCCCTGGGTCAGGAAGATCCCCTGGAGGAGAAAATGGCAACCCACCCACTGCAGCGTTCTTACTTGGAGAGTCCCATGGACAGAGAAGCCTGGTGGGCTACAGTCCATGGGGTTGCAAAGAGGTGGACATGACTGAAGTGACTTAGCCTGCTAGCTTACAGCATGACATAATGCATTGTTTATAAATGTTCATCTTTTATATTTTAGCATCTCTATTTATGCTATTATTGTAATACTTTAATTTTTGCCTGTTATTTTTTTTATATTTGCTTATATGCTTACTAAAATAGGGCACACACCACCAAAAGAAATAACACCACAAGCAGGAAATACTAGATTAGTGGCAAAAAACAAAAAACACTGGCTTGAAGATGGGGTCACATGGTAGTTTTGTCACTCACCACCTTTTAGGGTAATTACCAGAGCTCTGTTCACTCTTTTGTAAAATGGGTCCAAAATATCCTTGTATTTTTTATCTTTCTGGATGGATGGGATGATCATATGAGGAAAGAACTGGTTCTTTATATACTCTCGAATACAGTCATCATTGCCATCATTATTACATGTACCTTCTTACTTCCTGTAACACCCGTCTGGGCATATGTGGGTAAATACTCAAGAAATGCTTATGGAATGAATGGAGATGTTTTCTAATTCTGTGTAACTCTCAACATCCCCTGGAAACTCAGACAGATAAAGAGAAGGTTGAATTGCACTTGCTGTCTTGCACCTGCCCTTTAGAAGGTGTTTCCTGGTGCCTTGCATCACAACTTGATTCTGACTCTTCAAAGCTCTTATACCCTCACTGTTTCCCATAAGAAATCCAGTCACTCTCAGCATTTCTGAGTTGGTAACTTTTCTGAAGAACTGAGAGATGTATGGAATGGTATCAAATCCCAATCCACATAGCTTCTGTCAACTCCCTAGTTTTCATTTTCATTCATATTCATAGTTTCTCTCTTATACACACAGTTTTTCATTCTCTCATTTAAATTCATTCTCATATGTTGTGTGTGTGTTTCTCTTTTTTTGTCTCCATTCCTCTTTCTAGTGCAGATCTTTTCATTCAGTCTTACCCTTAGAAAGCCTAAACAGTTCTTATTTCAGTCTTCTGACTATAAGTATAGCAATAAAAATAATAATAGCAGCAGGCTCCTCCTGCGACATACATTTACCCTTTGTTCCTATGGCAATCCTATAAGATAGACAAGGCAAGTCTCTGTGTTATAGGTGGGGAAACAGAAGCCATAAAACGTCCCAGTTTGGTTATGATATTCTTATAGAAAGTCAACATTTGAAACTTGGTCTCCTTACTCTGAGTCCAGTATTCTTTCTACTTCAACAAGAAGCTCTCAAGGCATCTCCTCTATGAAACTAGGGTATTTAGAGTAATTGGATCAAATGAGATCACTTAAGGAAAGAGTTTAGGTGGGTAAGTAAAAGAAGGGATCCAAAAATGGAACCCTGAGAAATGCTGGCATTTAGAAGAGAATCCTACAATGAACGCTGAAGTAGAGTGGCCTAAAAAGTAAGAAAAAACCTAGAACCATGCAAAACTCAGTAGGACGAAGGAACTAGGAGAAATGTTTAAGGCTGAGAGTGAAACAGCTGATCTGTGGCTGCTAAATGGAATGAGAATCGGACAGTCCTTGCTGCAGCCATACATAACCCGGATAGGGATGCAGGTCCCCTGGAAGGTGCAAAGGCTGGGAGCTGGGGTTTAGGGATTGTGAAGCAATCCCAGGGTGATGGCTACTGTTGACCGTAGATCAAGGGAATGTGAGGGAGGAGATTCTGGTGGGAAATACCTGTGAAGGAAAGTAGCACAGCCATGGAAGCAAGGTGATACTGCTGAGTCATGGGTAGCGGGTGTAACCATCACCATAGCCTCTTTCCCCCCACATGCCCACATTGGCAGTTATACAATAGAGAGGCTGGCCCATAAAATGCCTGATTACTGAACTATAGAAGAGGACCCCACCCAGGGTGCCCCTTTAAGTTCCTGACGCATGGATCTACAGAGTAAGACCCAGCTAGGGGGCCCCTCTATGTGCCTGAATGGGTGGAGCTAAGGGGAAAGATTGACCAAAGAGCCTTCTGATTGCCAGCCACAAGAGGCTGGGAAAAAAGACTCTGATAGGTCCATAACTCCTGCAACAGAGGCAGTCCATGTCCCTGCACACTTGGCACCGCCAGGGTCCCCACAAGCCAAGCAGCTGTGACATCTTCACACTCAACCCTCACTGGGGCAGAGCTGCCACAGGCAAAAAAAAGTCTTGCATCTGTGCACAGAAATCACTTGCATTTCTATATACAAACAGTGAAAAATCAGGGAAATTAAGGAATCAATCCCATTCTCCATTGCAAGAAAAAGAATTAAATATCTAGGAATAAATTTACTGTAGGAGATAAAACTGCATACAAAAAATTACAAGATGCTGATGAAAGAAATCAAAGATGACATAAACAGATGGAGAGATATTCGATGTTCCTGGGTAGGAAGAATCAATATTGTGAAAATGACTATATTACCAAATGCAATCTACAGACTCAATGTGATCCCAGTCAAATTACCAATGGCATTTTTCACAAAACTAGAACAAAAAATTTCATAATTCATATGAAAACACAAAAGACCCTGAATAGCCAAAACAGTCTTGAGAAAGAAGAATAGAGCTGAAGGAATCAACTTTCCTACTTCAGATTATACTACAAAGCTACAGTCATCATGACAGTATGGTATTGGAACAAAAACAGAAATAAAGACAAATGGAACAAGACAGAAAGCCCAGAAATAAACCCATGCACCTATGGATACATTATTTTTGACAAAGAAGGCGAGACTATACAATGGGGCAAAGACAGCCTCTTCAGTAAATGGTGCTGGGAAAACTGGACAGCTACATGTAAAAGAATGAAATTAGAACACTTCCTAACACCATACACAAAGATAAACTCCAAGTGGATTAAAGACCTAAATGTAAGACCAGAAACTATAAAATTCTTAGAGGAAAACATAGGCAGGTGACATAAAGCAAGATCCTCTATGACCCGCCTCCTAGCATAATGGAAATAAAAACAAAAGTAAACAAGTGGGACCTGATTAAACTTAAAAGCTTTTGCACAGCAAAGGAAACTATAAGCAAGGTGAAAAGATAACCCTCAGGATGTGAGAAAATAATAGCAACTAAAACAACTGACAAAGGATTAATTTCCAAAACATACAAGCACTCATACAACTCAACACCAGAAAAGCAAACAATCCAATCAAAGAGTGGGAAAAAGACCTAAACAGACATTTTTCCAAAGAAGACATACAGATGGCTAACAAACATATGAAAAGATGCTCAACATTGCTCATTATTAGAGAAATGCAAGTCAAAACCACAATGAGATATCACCTCACACAAGTCAGAATGGCCATCGTCAAAATGTCTACAAACAATAAATTCTGGAGAGAGTGTGAAGAGAAGGGAATGCTCTTGCACTGTTGGTGGGAATATAAATTGATACAGCCACTATGGAAGACAGTATGGAGATTCCTTAAAAAACTAGGAATAAAACCATCATGACCCAGCAATCCCACTCCTAGGCATATACCCCGAGGAAACCAAAATTGAAAAAGACACATGTATCCCATTGTTTATTGCAGCACTATTTACAATAGCTAGAACATGGAAGCAACCTAGATGTCTATTGACTGGTGAATAGATAAAGGAGTTGTGGTACATATACACAATGGAATATTAGTCAAAAAAAGGAACACATTTGAGTCATTTTTAAGGAGGTGGATGAAGCTAGAGCCTATTATACAGAATGAAGTAAGTCAGAAAAAGAAAGACAAATATTGTATTCTAACTCATATATGCAGAATCTAGAAAAATGGTACTGAAGAATTTATTTACAGGGCGGCAGTGGAGAAACAGACATAGAGAATAGACTTATGGACGTGAGGAGAGAGGAGGAGAGGGTGAGATGTATGGAAAGAATAACATGGAAACTTATATTACAATATGTAAATGGAGAATCAATGGGAATTTGCTGTATGGCTCAGGAAATTCAAGCTGATAGTATATAAGGTCTGTATCAACCTAGAGGGGTGGGATGGGTAGGGATATGGGAGGGAGGTTCAAACGGGAGGGGATATATGTATCCCTATGGCTGATTCATGTTGAGGTTTGACAGAAAGCAATAAAATTCTGTAAAACAAGTATCTTTCAATTAAAAACCAAAAATTTTAAACAATAAGAGAAAACCCAGAGGAGGGTCTTGTTCTAGGAACTAAAAGAAGAGAATGTTCCAAAATAAGTGAGGTCAACTGGCTTTAATTATTTTGAAGGATTCACTTGGAAGATAGAGTCCACAGGACGTAGCAAAATGGAGAGCCTTGATGATCTGGAAAAGAACAATTTCACTAGAGTGGTTGAGCAGGAAGCCAGCTTGAGATGGGCTGAAGTATGAATAGAAAATGGAGACTAGAGAATACTATGTGTAGACAACTTGAGGATAAGAAAAACAAAAGCAAGATGGTAACTAGAGGGATATTGACAGTTTGAGAGAAGGAATTTTCTTTGCATTCAGGTTTGCTAGAACAAGTTGAGTGCTGATGGTATTAATGTAATTGAGAAGATAGAATATGTAAACAGAGAGGTTAATTGAAGGATTTTTGGTTTGTTTTTTTTTCAGTAGCTTTTACTAATCCCTTCCCACTCGTCTTTTTCTCTCCCTTTTCTTTCCTCTCCTTCCCTTCTCTTTCCTTCCCTCTTTCTTTCATTCTTTTTCTTCTTTCCTGCCTTCCCTTTCTCCCACCTCCCTCCTTCATTCATCGCTTCCTCCTCTCTCTCTACACACACACACACACACACACACACACACACACACACACACACACGGACTTACTACTTATATACTATCAGCTTGAAGACCTAGCATGCAAGATTGCAATCCAAAAAATCCAGCTCCATTCAAAACTTGATGTCTCTTTCTCTTACAGCTGGCCTTGTCAAATTGTTTCTTTGTCCTCAGAACATTTTTGCTCCCTCAGATCATGAAGTGCTTTAGGCCAGCAAATTTAGAATAAAACAAGAGTGATAATTCCATTAATGCCACTTCTCAAAAGGTATTCACGTTTTTAAAGCGATACATTGGACATGGTAATCACCACATGTGTTAGTTCTCTATTACTTCTTCACAAATTAACACAAATTTAGCAGCTTAAAGCAAGACCCATTTATTCTCTCCCAGTGTCTGTAGGTGGTAGTCCAGCATGGCTCAGCCAGGTTCTCTACCCAGAGTGTCATAAGACCAAAATCAGGGTGGTGGCCAGCTGGCCTGTCATCTGGAGTCTCTGGGAAGGAATACACTGCAAACTCATTCAGGATGCTGATTCAGTTCTTGCAATTGTAGGACTGAGGTCTCTGTTCCTTGCTTCCTGTCACCAAGGGTCTTCTTTCAGCTTCTAGAGGCCAGGAGTGCTCCTTGGCACATGGCCCTCTCCATCTTCAAAGACAGGGAGAACATGTTTAAACTCCTCATGCTTCAGTTTAGTTCAGTCGTTCAGTCGTGTCCGACTCTTTGCGACCCCATGAATCACAGCACGCCAGGCCTCCCTGTTCATCACCATCTCTCAGAGTTCACTCAGACTCACGTCCATGGAGTCCGTGATGCCATCCAGCCATCTCATCCTCTGTCGTTCCCTTCTCCTCCTGCCCCCAATCCCTCCCAGCATCAGAGTCTTTTCCAGTGAGTCAACTCTTCTCATGAGGTGGCCAAAGTACTGGAGTTTCAGCTTTAGCATCATTCCTTCCAAAGAAATCCCAGGGCTGATCTCCTTCAGAAGGGACTGGTTGGATCTCCTTGCAGTCCAAGGGACTCTCAAGAGTCTTCTCCAACACCACAGTTCAAAAGCATCAATTCTTCAGCGCTCAGCCTTCTTCACAGTCCAACTCTCACGTCCATACATGACCACAGGAAAAACCATAGCCTTGACTAGATGGACCTTAGTCGGCAAAGTAATGTCTCTGCTTTTGAATATGCTGTCTAGGTTGGTCATAACTTTTCTTCCAAGGAGTAAGCGTCTTTTAATTTCATGGCTGCAGTCACCATCTGCAGTGATTTGGAGCCCCCCCAAAATAAAGTCTGACACTGTTTCCCCATCTCTTTCCCATGAAGTGATGGGACCGGATGCCATGATCTTTGTTTTCTGAATGTTGAGCTTTAAGCCAACTTTTCCACTCTCCTCTTTCACCCTCATCAAGAGGCCCTTTAGCTCCTCTTCACTTTCTGCCATAAGGGTGGTGTCATCTGCATATCTGAGAATCTCTCAATTCCTTTTCTGCTACAAGTCTACCAGTCAAAGAAGTCGCCGCTTAGGCCAGGCCCACCTGCATAATCTCCATATCTTAAAGTTAGCTGATTTAGGACTTCAATCTGCAAAAGTCCTTAACGGCAGTATCTAAACTAGTGTTCAGTTGACAAGGAGACAGAAATCTTGCTTTAGCTTATTGGATAAGCTAAAGGATAGGTGAGAGGAGAGCCTCTCACCCATGGAGAAGATTCAACCCCTTATAAATTACAGTTGCCAATCTTGGTCTCTGAAAAAAAAAATCATTTGTATTTCCTTCCCTTGAATTCAGTAAAATAAGTTTTTTCTGTTGATGAAGATGAGATGGAACTTTGAGAAGATGCTTCTTGCTTACAACCAAAAGAGATGTGGTTAAGAGACTGGGTGCTTGTTAGTGACACCCTTATTTTCAGTCATTCATGTCAAGGACTCTTAGCATCTTCTGTGTTTAAAACACCATCCTAAGCCAGCCCTAGAGTAGAAGAAAAGAATACAGTATCTCCACTTCTTGGGGAAAGCTACTACCCTTAAGATGGAGGGAGACATTGTGTTCTTGTGAGAATGGAAGATTAATTCAGATGATAGGCACCTTCCTCTACCCACCCTCCGCTGCTGGTCATAGTGCACTTTCTGCATCTATGTTCTTAGGCTCTATTATTTCTGTGGACTCAGAGTCCACATTTGGCTGACATTTGATTCAACCATGTGACTTGCATTGGCCAATAGGGTGCCAGCAGATTTGGCATAAGCAGAGGCTTGAAAAAATAGGAGCACATTTTGCTTCCTCTCTTGAAACCCTTCATGCACGATGAGTATAATCCCAGGCACCCAGAAGAATGAGAGACCATGTGGGACAGAGCACGGCCCATCTAGCCCTGCCCGTCCTTATCTTCCTAAATCCTTGCCAACTCAGCAAGTCAACCCAACAAGATGCAGGAACAAGCCCCACCCAGATCCACAGATTCACCCAATTATTTGGAGAGAGAAGAAGACAAGTTGCCTAAAATTTATGGCCTTATTCATTTGAGAGACATCAAATGCTTCAAATACAGCCCAGCTCTCCCTCTCTTCAGATTTTGACAAATCTGCCAGATTTTTCTGGCATCAGCATCAGGCCTTTTAATTAAGTAAAAGAAAGGGAATTAAGACAGAAGCATGATTATGTGAGTTATTCTTATGCACCCATAGAGAAAGAAAAGCAGAGATTGCCAGCTGCAAACATCTGCAACACAAGTCTTGGGACAAAAGCAACTGCTGCTGCTGCCTCCTTCCCCTCTTTCAAAAAAATACCAGCCTTATAAAGGGCAGTACATCAGTGATAAGTTACTAGCTGTATAATATGTACCTGTCCATCTCTTGAGATATTAAACCAAGGTCCCTTTTGGCTCACGTTCCTGTTCCTATCATGAAGTGTCCAATAAAAATCTTGTTCTCTGAGGGCATGTCAGGAAAGAGCAGGGCACAGACTTGCTGGGCCCTCCCTCATCGGTCCAGGAGAGCCCTGGGCAAGCCTGTCCCTGTGGCCTGCCCCCAAGATGAGCCACCAGAGTTCCTCCCTGATCTGTACCCCCTGGCAATCACCCAGAGCTCAGGGAAACCAGTGTGAAGGTAAGGGAGTGTCTGTAACACACTCAAGTTCCTCCAAGTCAAGGTGGTCTAGGAAATTTCTGAGATAGACCTCACCTGGGTAGTGAGGGAGGTTGAGCATGGGATCAGAAGTCAGGAAACCTGGAATCAAGTCTTCCTTTTATCATTTAATTGTGTGTCCTTGAACAAAATTCCCAACTTCCTGGACAGATACTCTGCATTATCTCCCATAAAATAAGGATAATGATGGCTGTTGGCTAACCCCATAATTGAGTTTTTTACATTGGATAATGTAGAGAAAAGGGGCTTGAAATGGTAAACACTGCAGATAGACACTTGTTCTTTTTTGTTATTCCAGTTTTTTTTTTTTTGAGATGTGACACACAGCACTGTATAAGGTTTATCAATTCACTTCAGTCACTCAGTCGTGTCCGACTCTTTGCGACCCTGTGAATCGCAGCACGCCAGGCCTCCCTGTCCATCACCAACTCCGACTTCACTCAAACTCACGTCCATCGAGTTGGTGATGCCATCCAGCCATCTCATCCTCTGTCATCCCCTTCTCCTCCTGACCCCAATCCCTCCCAGCATCAGAGTCTTTTCCAGTGAGTCAACTCTTCTCATGAGGTGGCCAAAGTACTGGAGTTTCAGCTTTAGCATCATTCCTTCCAAAGAAATCCCAGGGCTGATCTCCTTCAGAATGGACTGGTTGGATCTCCTTGCCATCCAAGGGACTCTCAAGAGTCTTCTCCAACACTACAGCTCAAAAGCATCAATTCTTCACCACTCAGCTTTCTTCACAGTCCAACTCTCACATCCATACATGACCACTGGAAAAACCATAGCCTTGACTAAACAGACCTTTGTTGGCAAAGTAATGTCTCTGCTTTTGAATATGCTATCTAGGTTGGTCATAACTTTCCTTCCAAGGAGTAAGCATCTTCTAATTTCATGGCTATAAGGTGTATAGTACAATGACTTTATATGTATGCATCATGATATCACAATAAATTTAGTGAACATCTATCACCTCATATAGATATAAGGTTAAATAGAAAAAAGTGTCCTTACAATTAAAATTCCTAAGATTTACTTTCAACAACTTTCAGGTATAATATACAGGTGTGTTAATTATGTTTAAAGTGTACATTGCATTCCTAGTACTTATTTATCTTATACCTGGAAGTTTGTACTATTTAACTGCCTTCATCCACTTCCTTCTCCCGCAACCCACCCTGCCCTGGTAACGCAAATCTGACCTCTTTTTCTTAGTTTTTTTGTTTGTTTGTACTTTTTGAAGTATAATTGATCTTCAACACTATGTTAGTTCCTGTTATACAACATACTGATTTGGTATTTCTATACATTTAAAAATGATCATCCCAATCGGTCTAGCCACAATATGGCACCGTACAAAGATATTATATGGCCATTAAATGTATGGGGTTCCCTAGTGGCTCAGATGGTAAAGAATCTGCCTATAATGCAGGAGACTTGAATTTGAGCCCTCTTTTGGGAAGATCCCCTGTAGTAGAGATTGACTGTATTCCCCAAACTACACATTTCATACCTGTGACTCAATTTTTAGCACTGAAAGGTTGTACCTCATAATCTTTCTCATCTATTTCTCTCCTCCCTCTATCCACCTATACTCTGGCAACCACATGTTTCTTCTCTGTATCTGTAACTCTGCTTCTGTTTTCTTATGTTTATTCATTTGCTTTGATTTTTCAGATATCCATATAAGTGAAATCTTACAATATTTATCTTTCTCTGCTGACTTATTTCACTTAGCATGATACTCTCTAGATCCATCCTAATAGTCATAAGTGGCAAGATTTCATTTTTATGACAGAGTAGTATTCCATTGTGTGTGTGTGTGTGTGTGTGTGTGTGTACCACAGGTTCTTATCCATACATCTATTAATAGATACTTAGATTGCATTCCTATCTTGGCTATTGTAAACAATGTTGCAATGAGCATAGTGTGCATAAGTCTTTTCAAACTAGTGTTTTCCTTTTATTCAGTTAAACACCAAGGAGTGAAATTTATGAATTATAGTACAGGTCTATTTTTAATTCTTCAAGAATATTAACACTGTTCTCCACTGTGGTTACACCCATTTAAATCCCCATCAGTAGTGGACATGGGTTCCCTTTCACATTCTTGCTAACGCTTTTTGTCATTTGTTATCATTTTGATACTAGCCATTCTGACAAGTGTAGGTGATAATTCATGGTGGTTTTGAGTTGTATTTACCTGATGATTAGTGATGTTGAGCACCTTTTTATGTGCCTGTTGGCCATTTGTGTGTCTTCTTTAAGAAATGTCATTCAGATAGTATGCCTATATTTAATTGGGTTATTTGATTTTTTTGATGTTGAGTTATATGAGTTCTTTGTATATTTTAAATATTAACTGCTTATCAGTTCAGTTCAGTCTCTCAGTCGTGTTCAACTCTTTGTGACCCCATGAATCGCAGCATGCCAGGCCTCCAGTTCAGTTTGTGTCCAACTCTTTGCAGCCCCACAGACCTGGCTTCCCTATCTATCACCAACTCCTGGAGCTCACTCAAACTCATGTCCATTGAGTCAATGATGCCATCCAACCATCTCATCCTCTGTTGTCCCCTTCTCCTTCCACCTCCAGTCTTTCCTAGCATCAGGGTCTTTTCCAGTGAGTCAGTTCTTCACATCAGGTGGCCAAAGTATTGGAGCTTCACCTTCAGCATCAGTCCTTCCAATGAATATTCGGAACTCATTTCCTTTACGATTGACTGGTTGAATATCCTTACAGTCCAAGGGATTCAAGAGTCTTCTCCAACTTCACAGTTCAAAAGCATCAATTCTTCGGCGCTCAGCTTTCTTCATAGTCCAACTCTCACATCCATATATGACCACTGGAAGAACCATAGCTATTACTAGATGAATCTTTGTTGGCAAAGTAACATCTCTACTTTTTAAATGCAGTCGAGGTTGTTCATTCTTTACTGCCAGGGGTCCAGCGTGAGGAACTCCGCCCTTGGCAAAGGTCATGAGGAAGGGGGCTTTGGCATATGCAAAGGTGTGATCAAGCCTCAGGAAATCCCCTGCTCCCGAGCATCTAACCCCAAAACCAGAGTCTGTCTTGTGCTCTCACCTACACTTCTGACTTTGTGGGGGACTCTCCCCCATAACCATTTCTCTTGGAGAAGGAGTTAACTTGCAGCTCCAGTTAATAAAAATTCCTGGGCATGACTAGAGTGTTTCAACTTATGGGACTCCTCTGAAGTTTATCTAGCCTGCCTGTATAGGTTCCTCCGGCCACAACAGCCCTCCAACCATGAGAGGCATGAGATGTTTTTGACTTACTAAAGGCAAGTTCTTTTGGGAAGTTAGGAATTATTAGTGTAGTGAGTTGGTTAGGAATTATATTGGTAAAGGGTTTTTCATTTGTTGCGTCAATAATTGCTGCTAATTCCCTGCCCTGGGTGAGACAAGGGTGTCTCAGGTCAAACCTCTCTGCTGACAGACTAGCTGTGTGACAACCTCTTAACCATAAACAGCACAGAGAGTTTTGGAGTATTCCAAGAGTCTTAATTAGCATAGGGCTTATCTCATTATTGAGTCAATGATTGCCACCAGTCCTCCATATCCTTAGATACCTGGGAATATATTAATCAATGTATTTGGAATCCAGCCGCATGTGATTGTTTACAAACCCCCCAACTGTGAGAGGCATGGGATGCTTTAAAACTTTCTAAATACAGACTCTTTTGAGAAGTTAGAAGATCATTAGTATAGTATTAGTGGGTTGATTAGGAATTATATTGGTAAAGGGTTTTTTCATTTGTTGTGCCAACAATTACTGCTAATTCCCTGCCCTGGGTGGGACAAGGGTGTCTCAGGTCAAACCTCTCTGCTGACAGACTAGCTTGTATGACAACCTCTCAACCATAAACAGCACAGAGAGTTTGGAGTATTAGCATAGGGCTTTTCTCATTTGATTGCCACCAGGCCTCCATATCTTTAGGCACCTGGGAATATATTAATCAATGTATTTGGAATATAGAAAAGGAAATATAGTAGTTTTTGATGTTAGCAATATTAGACTTTTGAGTTAATGAATTTTCTCTTTTGTTATAGATCACTGTACTTTGTTATAAATCACTGTGTCCTTGCTATGTAAAAATGTAACTTTATCACTATCTTAAGACTAAATAGATCTGAAGGGGAACATTGGTGAAAGGATTTTCACTTGTTGAGCTGATGCTTGCTGCTAAATCTCCATATTCCCTGCCCTTATAATAAATATAACTAGCATATAGGAGAAATAAGTATTAACCTTTAAGATTAATCATGTTAACCTTGGGTTAAATAAATTCCTTTCTTGATTGTAACTCACTACACCCTCACCCTATAGGAATGCAACTTTATTTTGGAGGGTGGTGCCAGATTTAAGAAAAAATCACCCCTGGAAAAATAAGTTTTCTGGTTAACTGACCAGTATCAGAAAGGGCCATAAAATGTCAGCAGACCTCATGGTCAGAAGATGATGTAAAAACCCATAAGACCTTTGTATAATTTTATATGAAGCACTTGATTATGACAAGGGTCAGGTCTGCTGACCCCCGTGTGACTCTGTATTCATCCCTATGTATAGCAAAAGGTATAAAAACAAAACTGAAAAATAAAGAAAGGGGATCAGTTTCTGGAAAGACTGATTCCCCCATGTCATTTCTTTCTTGCTCCTCACTTTCCTGGCTGAATTCCCATCTGGTATGGGGGTACTCACCAAGCCTACTAACTCTGCCTGGGCTTCTAAGATCACACCGGGGAGGCCTCAGTGCCTCCTCTCCTTCGGGACAATGGAAAGATGCCTGTGGCCTACATAGGTGGTGATTAGTATTCCACTTAAACCAGTTATTCAGCCTCTTTTTCTCCACTAATTTTCCTACTACACTATCCACTTCTAATCTCTCTATATATCTGTAATTAAATAGCTTTTTTCTAGGATTCCTACTCCATCCCCACCTTCAAATCACCCTGGATCCACCAGGGCTGGGCCCTGGCAGACACTATATTAAAAAGCAGAGATATTACTTTGCCAACACAGGTCCATCTAGTCAAGGCTATGGTTTTTCCTGTAGTCATGTATGGGTGTGAGAGTTGGACTGTGAAGAAAGCTGAGTGCCGAAGAATTGATGTTTTTGAATGTGGTGTTGGAGAAGACTCTTGAGGGTCCCTTGGACTGCAAGGAGATCCAACCAGTCCATTCTGAAGGAGATCAGTCCTGGGTGTTCATTGGAAGGACTGATGCTGAAGCTGAAACTCCAACATTTTGGCCATCTGATGTGAAGAGTTGACTCACTGGAAAAAACCCTTATGCTGGGAAGGATTGGGGGCAGAAGGAGAAGGGGACGACAGAAGATGAGATGGCTGGATGGCATCACCGACTCGATGGACATGAGTTTGAGTAAACTCCGGGAGTTGGTGATGGACAGGGAGGCCTGGCGTGCTGCAGTTCACGGGGTCTTAAAGAGTTGGACACGACTGAGCGACTGAACTGAACTGATGAATATTTAGGTAACAGTATTGACAACACTACAAATAGTGTAAATCATGGCTCTGGGTTAACACTGCAATATTAAATAGATTTAAAATAGTAATTATGGTTTAGTGGAAAAGGTATTAAACCAAAAGTCAGATATCCATGGTTTAAGCCCTGACTCTTATACTTCCTTTCTAGCTGACATTAAACCAAGTAACTTCACTTCCAGGTTTTTTTAATTTGCAAAAAAGCAGCTCAATAACACCAACTTATGACCCAGAATTGATGAAGAATTATTTCCTTTACAAACATCTCTCAATATAGGTGAAATTTTTAATTTTTGACAAATTTCCTTTAAAATTAAAATGATAATTATATTTCGAATGGTCACAATATACTTTTCTCATTCTGGTTAAATACACTCATGAATAAGGTCTAGTAAATTGAGCCAGACTCATCTCCAATGACAAAACCTGTTCTGACAGTTATAAGCTGAATTAAATGACAAGCAACTGCCTGCCTTTCTTATTCATGGGGGTCACAGGCATTGACATCATTTATTGCCAGTTACAAGTTTATAAGCAATGCTGAAGCAAATATGAAAACAAAAATAAACTAGGCAGCTCCTTTTGATACCACAAAAAATATGTAATATCTCAAAGAATATATAATAATCATTTAAACTGGGAATATGAGCTGAGGCTTAAAGCATTTCTGAAGTCAATTCTAAGTTCTTGAGCAAGTTTTTTTCTTGGAAGCTACTTGAAAAGTCTTTTTATTTACTTGACATATGTTATTTAATTCACAACTTTAAATTAATTGCTTCTTCTTTTGTACTTTTTGTTGTTCATTTGCTCAGTCCTGTTCGACTCTCTGTGACCCCATGGACCACAGCACTCCAGGCTTCCCTGTCCTTCACTATTTCCTGGTGTTTGCTCAAACTCATGTCCTTGAGTCAGTGGTGCCATCCAACCATCTTATCCTCTGTCATCACCTTCTCCTTCTGCCTTCACTCTTTCCCACCAACAGGGTCTTTTCCAGTGAGTCAGCTCTTCACATCAGGTGGCCAAAGCATTAGAGCTTCAGCTTCAACATCAGTCCTTCCAATGAATATTCAGGGTTGATATCCTTTAGGACTGAGTGGTTTGATCTCCTTTCAGTCCAAGGGACTCTAAGGAGTCTTATCCAGCACTGCAGTTCAAAGGTGCTCAGCCTTCTTTATGGTCCAGCTCTCACATCCATACGTGACTACTGGTAAAACCATAGCTTTGACTATATGGACCTTGTCAGCAAAGTAAAGTAATGTCTCTGCTTTTTAATACACTGTCATTCCCAAGGTCTTGAGCAAGGTTTTGGTCAGAAGCTACCTGAAAAGTCTTTTTATTTGTACTTGAGTCTTTTGTACCTGGTGTGTACCAAATATCTCTAAATTTCCCTTAGCTTTAAGATGCATAATTTTATGTCAGTTATATTTCACAGTTCATTGTTTAGACACACATACAACAAATTGTTTTAACATTATAAAGGAACTAAGGTTCCTTATCATTTAGGAAATTTAAGAATGTAGCAATCGGCTTCTCCAGTGGTTCAGATGGTAAAGAATCTGCCTGCGGTGCAGGAGACCTGGGTTCAGTTCCTGGGTTGGGAAGATTTCTGGAGAAGGAAATGGCTACTCACTCCAGTAATCCTGCCTGGAGAATTCTATGGGCAGAAAAGCCTAGTGGGCTGAAGTCCATGAAATCACAAAGAGCTGGACATGACTGAGCAACTAACACTTTCACTTTCAACACAATATCACTCTGAGGAATTTTCGTATCAGTTTGCTTATTTCTTTTGGTTGCTACGTCTTTTGGGTATAATTGGACAAAAGTCATTAATTCCACTTACACTTTGTTTTGCCTTTGTTTTGTGGTGCATTTTTAATACCTCCTCTTTTATCTATTAATTATTGCTCAAGGCAGTTGTTAGATTCAATAGATTGAGTTCTTTTGATATGTCTGGATTTGATGAGCCAAACTGTTAAGAATCAGTAGATGCAGGATATAATCACTTTGATATTGGTGTTAGGATGGAAAAAAATGACTTTTTATAACCCATCCTCGGTCCCAGCTGTTCTTCCTTGATAGTATTTTGTGTGTTGTGTGACTTTAAAAGAACTAAAATGTTCAAATCCACCCTGTGAGGCTAAAATAACAGATGAAAGGTTCTAAGGTTACAAAATGAAGACACCTCGATATTCCAAGTTATTCTTACCTTGACTACTTATTATTCAGACACGATTGGAGAGGAAGCAATCATGCCGCTGTCCTCTGTGCCACTGGATGGCTTCTTAAACAAAAGAGATTACCTGAGGAAATGATCACTCCATCGAAGGTTATGTTATGTATAATGGCATTAGCCACTTTTTAAAAAATAAGGGACTGATACATAAATTATGTCCTCTGATTTTCATGAAATTGGTATCTTTCCTCATTTGTTACAGTAACCATTTTTAAGCTGGAAAATTTTGACATACAGAAGACAAACAAGAAAACTAAAAATCAAATATTTCAGCTTAAAAACTAACCTTAAACTGGTTCCTACACTGCATTAAAAAGATGTTTGCCTACTTCCAAACCTATTATTGGGAGGGTTGTGAATCTTTTCTTTATCTGGTACTGCTGCTTCAACCATACATAAATATTTCACAATTCTGTGCCAAAGAAGACTTGAGTTGCTATTATTGAAAAGGATATCTGTTCTAGTGAGTGACTTTGCTGCTGTCCAATTCATTTTAAATTTACATTTCCTGCTCAGATGCCAAAGGTAACTTTTTCATTTGAGCCTCATTGACCTAAAACTGTTCAACAAGTATGCCATTGTAATTTTTTTTCAAAAATTATAGCTACTTGAGAGGCTTCCCAGGTAGCACTAGTGGTAAAGAGCCTACCTGCCAATGCAGGAGACATAAGAGATGTGGGTTCGATTCCTGGGTCAGGAAGATCCCCTGGAGGAGGGCATGGCAACCCACTCCAGTAATCTTGCCTAGAGAATCTCATGGACAGAGGGGTCTGGTGGGCTGCAGCCCATGAGGTCACAAAGAGTCTGACATGACTGAAGTGACTTTGCACGCATGCACGCACATAGCTACTTGAATGTAGGACAGTTGTTTTTCACTTTGACCAGTGGTTGTATTAGCTATGCACACTCTGTGTTTCTGCTTAGTGCTTTCTTTCAAATTCTCACATATGTGTTTATGAAAGTTAACGTAAAGCTTTAGTCTGTGCCCATCTCTACTTCTGACCAGTTCTGTGACCATTAGACAGGCAGTCAAATTTTTAAGTCTCACTTCACTTAATCTGGATAATAATAACAAGAAAACAAACTAGAGCTTATCCAGCAGGGTAGTTTTACAGATTAAAGTGAGCTAATGCATATGAAATATTTTCCCAGGGCTGACACATAACAAAAGGCTAGATATATGCTATGCTTTACCATTACCATATTATGAGCAATTTTATTAATTTAAAGTAATATTGCCAGATGCAGAAAGTAACACTGGGTATTTTTCCAAGCACAATTATGCCATCCTTATGTGTTCCCAAAAGACAACACCAGTCCCATCATCCCACCAGTCTCTCTGTTTTGTGGGGCTGCCCAGTCTCTCATTGGTATGACACTCCTGTTGCCTAGCACTGGATGATGAGCGTCATCAGGGATGAGATCGTTGGTTTACTATCCTCAGGAAACTTCACAATAAGCAATCATTTTGAACTGGTTAAATAAATAAATTAATGCATTTATACTAGATCTTATTAATCCATTCCTCTTAAAGACTTTCTGATTTTTAATAAAGAGTCTAAGAAATAACAATCCTTGGTTCTGGAGATATTCAAAGGTTTTCTAAATAGGAATGTTTCTTAGACTAATAAACCTGTTTAGGTTCCTTTTTATCTCTATTTAGTTCTTGGCAGTAACACTGTGGTAATCTTCCTTTTTAACTATGTTAATAGCCTATAAAATCTTCAGGGTTTTCCCACCAACCCATCAGGTAGGGCTCAAAAGGATAGTCTCATAAAGCCACCTGCTATTTGACTCCAAAGCCATGAAACAGACTCAGTTGCCAGTTGATCCAATTCAAACTCTCTGATTCCAGCTAAACAACAACAACAACAACAAACTATTCTCCTGCCAAGTTTCCAGATATGATGTTTCCCTGAGTCACAGCACTCAAACGTTAAAGATCTCATATATAGCTTACCTGTATAATTTATCATTTCTTTTTGATTATTAAAAAACTAATCTACTCTCTCCTAAAATACTCTTACAATCAAACAATTCTGCCTCACACTGTTTTATAGATAAGTATTCTGTATTATCTTATTTTCTCATATATATCCTAAATTGATTGACCTCTTTTTTTCATACTAATGTGAAAGCACCTGGAGAGCAGGTCTATATAAAATAACAGACTTTTTAGTGAAAGGTGAAAGTAAATAAACTGTTACAAATAACTGGTGTTATAGAAACCAGGATGGATTTTAATATTCTAATGAAAACTTATGCATATTTCAAACACTCATTGAGCACTTACTATAAATTAGATACTATGATAAGTACCAAGGATAAAATGATGAACAAAATATGACATTAGGAAATTATAATTGTGGTGCTTAGAAAAGAATATATAAACATATAAGTATTATGACTAATTTGATTCACAATTTACACATAAAGTAAACATGAGTGTACCTATTAGATATAATGTATTTCCAAAGTCATCAGATATTTGCCTGAAAATTGATTTTGAATTGTTACATTTTACTGATTTTTTTCTCCTTCTTAACATTCCCATTATTATTGAGGTCAAGAAATAGTTAATCTCTGAAGCTCATGATACTGGATTCCTCTTTGATGTTTCTTGCCATTAGACTGTTGATTATAAATGATACCTGAATCTGATTGAGTCTCCAGCCTATTGTCCACTTTCCTTTCAGCTGCCATGAATGACCCCGTCTCTGCTTTGATGTGGTCCCACTCTGCCATTCCCAACCCCGACTCTGGCCACTGCCTGAGTAAAATAGGGCTCTTCCATTCTCACATTTCTTGTTCCCAAAACAAGTGCTCAGACTCTTCTCATGTAAGGAAATGTCCTGCAAATCACTGCTGAAAAGCAGTTAAGACTTACCAGAAACAACCTAATTGGGGGAATTTCAAAGCCTCTTACAAAACTACCAGAACCAACTGTCCCAGATATCCCCACTGGCGATGATTTCTCTCACTTTAGAATTCACAGCTCATTTTGCTTAAAACATTTCTTTGGCATTTATATTACCTTATAAAATTTAGGGTACTGATTTTTGCTATTTTAATTCACAATTGCACAGCAAAATGTTTGTCAGCTTTTATAGGTAAAATTCTCTATTAGGTAGATATTCTGAGGCTAAGAAACAAGTGAAACATAATTGCTGTCCTTAAGTAGCTAAAACTATGTCTTATAACAGCCAGGGCAACATCATGTACATAGAAGTTCAATAAATTTGAATCAAAAAGACACCTACTATGGAAATGCTACTCTGCCATACATAACTAGAATAAGGACCAAAATAAAATATCCATTAATGGATTTATAAAGAAAAATTTTAAATTCATTGATGAAGAACTATAAATTCACAGCAACATGTTAAAGGGTTAAGAGCATAGTGAGAAAGTGAATAAGACAGACTTCAGCCAAATGGGAGTAATAGAAAAGAAATAAGATAATGTAAATAAAGCAATACACCCAGTGTCTAGCATATATTAAATATTTTAAAAACAAGCTGTATTGATTATTCATTTACTAAGGTAAACATATCGGGAAACAGTGGCTGACTTTATTTTTCTGGGCTCCAAAACCACTGCAGATGGTGATTGCAGCCATGAAATTAAAAGACACTTACTCCTTGGAAAGAAAATTATGACCAAAAGAAAATTATGACCAACCTAGACAGCATATTAAAAAGCAGAGATATCACTTTGTTGACAAAGGTCCATCTAGTCAAAGTGAAGTGAAGTCGCTCAGTCATGTCCGACTCTTTGCAACCCCGTGGATTGTAGCCTACCAGGCTTCTCCATCCATGGGATTCTCCAGGCAAGAATACTGGAGTGGTTACCATTTCCTTCTCCAGGGGATCTTCCTGACCCAGGGATCAAACCCGGGTCTCCTGCATTGGAGGCAGACGCTTTAACCTCTGAGCCACCAGGGAAGCCCAGCTATGGTTTTTCAAGTAATCATGCATGGATGTGAAAGTTGGACTATAAAGAAAGCCAAACACAGAAGAACTAACGCTTTTAAAGTGCGGTGCTGGAGAAGACTCTTGAGAATCCCTTGGACTGCAAGAAGATCCACCCAGTCAATCGTAAAGGAGATCAGTCCTGGGTGTTCATTGGAAGGACTGGTGCTGAAGCTGAAACTCCAATACTTTGGCCACCTCATGCGAAGAGTTGATTCATTTGAAAAGACCCTGATGCTGGGAGGGATTGGGGGCAGAAGTGGATGACAGAGGCTGAGATGGTTGGATGGCATCACCAACTCCAAGGACACGAGTTTGGGTAAACTCTGGGAGTTGGTGATGGACAGGGAGGCCTGGCAGTGCTGCAGCTCATGGGGTCACAATGAGTCGGACACGACTGAGTGGCTGAACTGAACTGAAGGTCCTACTGTGTGTTTTATAATAAAAAAGCAAGTAATATTTAGTTATTCACCATCAATCAACCTTACTATTCATATTATCAGGAATAAACTAGAATAGTCTTCCTTACTACATTTCCTACATATATAACTGCCTGTACAAGCAACCAAGACACAAACCTAAACTGAAGCCAATGATGTAGGTCATTTAAATTAAGAGTGTTCACTCAATAAACTTTTATCTCACATTTGATTTGTGCCAGTCAATTGCCATGCACTGGAAATACTAAAGATCAGATGCTACCATCTACTAGACTTCTTCATGTACTCAGAAATTGGTCAATTTCCAGAAGAAAAACCTCAATGAAGAGTCTTGCCTTCATGGGTAGCTGAATTTTTCTGACTGCGCAGTTAACATTCTGAATATTTATGGTTTCTTGCCTTTGGACCTTCCAAACAGTTTTGGTTGCATTTCATTTTCCTTATATTTTTAGACCCAATCATCCACCTACCTTTCCACCCACCACCAGGGAGACTGTTTCAAAATCATTCAGCCAACATTGCCCCAAACCTCTTCTTCCACCCTGAATGTCTGAATCTCCAGCTCAGTGAGACAGACTGAACCACCATGGAAGTCACTGGGAATGATTTGGAGCTGACCAAGATATGATCTCTATAGTACCTCTCCCCAGACTCAAAGTCTGGCTAAGCCAATAGGTGACTGAGTGGGAATGAAAGGGTTAACAGTAATGAGACCACCATCAATCCCTGCTTCCACTGCCTCGTGCCTCATGGAATGCTTCATGGGCTACACAAATCCTATCAACAGCTGAGACCGGGCTGATTTCCAAAGGAGTGGGTTTTCCCTTCGCACCTGAATCCCTCAGTGTGACACTATATAGTAATAAGTTTGCATTATATATTCCTTTAGTAGAATGTGGCTTTAATGGTGTAATTTCAAATTAGGGATAATAAGATACTCATATTCATTTTTTAACCTTTTTAAAATCAGATGATTTTTAGAACAGTCAAGCTATAATAAGTGCTTGTCCCTTCTCTCTTGGTCTTTAACTCCAGCTAAAAATCCTCCCTGAATGTCAGTTAAAAATGCAAATACTAGTTGGAATCTGACCTTACGAAAACTGTAATAAATGACTCACTTGAAAAAAATCTAATAGAGTTTGTTTTTGCCAAAAAGAAAAAAGTTATTGAACGCTAATTCTGAATTCTCTCAGGAGAAATGATGAAAGAAATTGAGAATATCCAAAAGCAACTTGAAGAGTTTTCCAAGAGTTAAAGGCTGGAGAGGTCTTTGATTTTTCCTATCCTCCTGGCATTCCATCTTCTGAAAATGGATTCATATATCAAGAGAGATGAGAAAAGGAAAGCTGCAATAAAGGCCCAATTGAATCCAATAGGGTTAACTATTGTTATTACCACTTTTAGCCTATATTTCCTAATGATAATAGCTGACCCTGGCCATGCAAAAGTACATAGAGGGGAGATAGTCATCTGTGTATTATAAGAAACAAAAGCAAGAAAATGTACATCATCTTTCTGATAAAATGAAAAATCCTCTAAAAAGTTCTTCTATCAGTTTATAGACCAACTTAACGGTTAAGAAAATTGCCTAAGGAGGTAGATAGGCTGCCCTTCTGCATTTAAGAGGGCAAACATTCCCCAGAATCTAGAGGAGAGAAATCAAAGTATAAATTATTAGTACAGACTACTGAAAATCCTGCTAGTCCTATGACTGAGAAAACAATATTAACGTATTTAAGGGAAAACAGAACCAGAGGCTGAGAGACTGCATAGATGTGTGTATACCAACAAGGTTTAAAATCATTTGAGCCAGTCAATGCCTTAAGAACTATATTATGATAGTGTAATGTCTCCCTGTCCAGAGCTGGCAAGCAGTATAGAAATCATCTAGCCAAACTCTATTTTACGGTTGAAGATATAAAGCAAAATCACACAGTAATACTGGAGTACAAGGTAGATTTTTGAAATTCTACCACCAAAACAACTACTAAAACATATAACCTCTAAGAGATGAAACTGTAATTCATATGGACTAAATTGTGTTTAATTAGGAGCATTTATTTTGAATGAAAGTGACATGAAAAGATGACTCTGAAGTAAATACCCACTAAAAATCCCAGCTATTCTTTTAGATTTCTACAAGAACACTAATTTCTCTGTGTGATCAATGTCTCCAAACAAAAGCACAGAAACCTAACCAGTGACTTATATCACTAAGGGATGGAGGGATGAAGTACACAGAAGTATGTTTTCCCTTAAGTTGTATAAAAAGGATCATCTGTAGGCAACAATCTAAGTACCTTTGTGGTCATGGGAGAGTAGGTCATACAAAGAAGAGAAACTATTTGAATGCTGCTGCTGCTGCTGCTAACTCGCTTCAGTCGTGTCCGACTCTGTGTGACCCCATAGACGGCAGCCCACCAGGCTTCCCTGTCCCTGGGATTCTCCAGGCAAGAACACTGGAGTGGGTTGCCATTGCCTTCTCCAATGCATGAAAGTGAAGTCACTCAGCCGTGCCTAACTCTTCATGATCCCATGGACTGCAGCCTACCAGGCTCCTCCGTCCATGGGATTTTCCAGGCAAGAGTACTGGAGTGGGGTGCCACTGCCTTCTCCAATTTGAATGCTACTCTCCAAAAATAGGGCTTCCCAAGTGGTGCTGTGGTAAAGAATCCTTCTGCCAATGTAGGAGACGTGGGTTCAATCCATGGGCAGGCAAGATCCTCTGGAGAAGCAAATGGGAACCCATTCCAGTATTCTTGTCTGGAGAATCTCATCCCATAGACAGAGAACTCTGGTGGGCTACAGTCCATGGGTTGCAAAGAGCTGGACATGACTGAGCAACTGAGCACACAGGCACACTTCAAAAATACTATGAATAGAAATTTACCTGTACTTTTATTTCTAAGATCTGGGAATACAATAGAGACTGACATATAGTAGATACTCAAAACATGTGTTTAATAAATTAATAACCTTAGAAACTTCCGGAATTTCTAAAAATCAAGAAGTAGTATAGAAAATTCTGGCACATCCCTGTAACTAAATTTGAGGAGATATAAAATGCAAATTTTAGAGGTTTATTTATTGATATAAGAAGATGCTCGTGATGTGATGGAGGTTTCTCTCTAGGATATAGATTGAATAAATAAAAAGATTATAAAATCACAGGAAGTACAATTCCATTTATTTATGTATATGAGATAAATAAAATATGTAATGGCTTTATTAACATATAAACACTTTGAGAAGTATATATCAAAGCATGTTGCTGTTGTTTAGTTGCTAAGTCATGTCCAACCCTTTGCAAGCCCATGACTGTAGCCCACAAGGATCCTCTGTCCATGGGATTCTCCAAGCACAAATACTGGAGTAGGTCTCAATTTCCTTCTCCACGGGATCTTCCAGACCCAGAGACTGAAGCCACGTCTCCTGCATTGGCAGGAGAATTCTTTACCACTGAGTCATCAGGAAAGTCCCATATCAAAGTGTAGTTTTGGTTAATTCTGGGTATGAGACATAGGTGATTTTCTATAGATTTTTCTTAATTTTATGTATATAATAATAATTTGTTGCTTGTAGATTTCCAAATCATTTTTCAAAGAAAGCACAGCCCAGTGAATTTTTACATGGAAGGCTGATATGGTCAGGTAAAGGCTGAGACTAAAAGCTAGGAGCTGAAGAAATTGAAAGTCCTTCACAGAAAGGTGAAAACTTAAAAACTGATTAAAAGAAGTAAAAATCCTCTGCGATTAGTAAAAGAGAGCAGGGAATAGATTAGGGGTGTGAGGATAAATGACCCTATGTTGTTCTGTAAGCCAGAAAGACAATATTAAAAAAAGTCACGGAAGAAAAATATCTCCAAAAAAATTATACTTATTCTCAATAACATAAACTACGCAGAAAAGAGGATGAGATAACTACTTTAACCTTGAGTCATCCATTACAACCATTTTCAAAAATGTGTTGAAAAATGCTCCTAGTGTTCTGATAGTGATCAGAGACTTGATAAAACTCCAATTTGGAAGAGTTTTGAAACATTTTTTCAAGTATCACAGCATATGATTAAAAAAATACCAAACTGAAATGATGAAAATATGCTAAATGTTCTAAAGTCAACCATCTAAAAGGCTTGCAGGTAGAGAGGAGCTCTATTTGACGACTTAAAATTACAGCATATGAAAATAAATCTCATCTTCAGGATAAATCTTCAGTGATTTGTTTCCAACATTTTATCCATGCAGTTTTAATTGTGTTTATCTTCTTCACATGTGAACTCATAATCAGACAATGAAGGTCTCATTGCAGCTAAGTATTTGTGGCTTTGGCTCATCTTAATAGCGTCCACCTTTGTTGCAACAGCACTGTCATTTCTCTTTTTCTAATCATTGCCTCTACACTACTGAATAATGACAGGCATGTTGTCAAAACTGAACTGACGAACGGAGGAGAATATTGTCATATGGTAACTAAAAATGTTTAGCAAAATGGCAAAGACAGCATATTGTATTGTAATGCAGACAGGCAAGTATTTTTAAAGTCAAGCATAAAAAGAAGAGGGCTGCAAGGACTGCACTATATTCTCATACCTCTGGGAGCATGGTAGGCAAGTATTGTAGAAGACAAAGCTGCAACATAGAAACTGACCAATTGCAACAATGACAAGGTGATATTAAAAATCAGACTGCCTATCTTCCTGATTACTGCTCATTCAAAGAGACTGAATCTTTAGATCATAAGACTTTCATTTAAATTTAATAGAACTCTCATGTGGTAGAGGCTTTTTTCACTGAATCTGTTCTTTCTAAGTGAAAATCACTTAGTAAACTTAATATTTCATTAGAAATCTTTTAATTTGTTGTATTTTCAGCTAATAATTTCAATAGGAAGGAAAGAATAAAAGGAAGACTTGGATGTTTCTAATTCATTTTAATCTCAAATCGTACAAATGAAGCATTAAAAGCCAAAGTTACTGGATATAATTTTTCTATATCACTCAAAGACTGTATCCTTTTCTCTTTTAAATTTAAAAAAAAAAAAATTGAAATAACAGTTGTTCATTCTCTTCTAATTATATAGTTACCCAAGAATACCAGCAACACAGCTCCCGAGTCATGAACACAGGGCCCCAGGTGAACCGGTTTCACACTAAGTATTACTGTTTAATATCCAGTTTAGGCATTACACATCACAACTGCTCAGTCCTTCCTTAGTGTAAGCCCTGTTTACCTGCACAGAGGACAACGTGGAAAAGGGATAGAGAATAAAGGAGCACTTGGAGTCTGTTTCTGAAAAGATGGTGGATTAGATGTTGCTGAAATATCCCCACTACCAAACACCAAAAATGTTCAAATATATATTAATAACTGATTCTGCAAACAGGTGAGGAAAATACTCATAAGAGAATAGTGAAGTAGGAGTAAGGCAGAAAACTGTAAGCAATAACTTACGCCTTTGGCTGCAATAAGGGTGTCGCTGGCCAAGAAGCCTACTTCTAATCATAGCCCATGGGAACAAAAAACAAGGCCTTGATTCACTTACTTGGAACCTGGACATATAGAGCTGGGGGGAAAAATCCCTCTCTAAAGGGCTACACAGCAGTGAAAAAGTAAATTAAAAAGAATCCACCCTCCAGAAGGCTCTTGGCTGGAGGAACAGACTCCGTGCTGCTGAGAATGGTTCCAGAGGGATGCTGCCGGAGGCCCTGAGGGAGCAGAAGGTGACTTCCCACTCCTGCCTGTCAGAGACTCACTCATTGCCAGATCAGAAACTGTTACTCAGGCTGAGACTTTTCCTTGGAATGGTCCATTACCCTTTTCCCCTACTTTGACTAACCTGTGCTGTGTGCTAATTGTATCCAATAAACTGAGTAAGCTGTGCTTTTTTTTAAATTGGAGGATAATTGCTTTACAATGCTGTGGTGTATATCAATGCAAACCAGTCATACTTATGTATATATCCCCTCCCTTTCGAGCCTCCCTCCCCACCATTCCACTGTACAGATGAATGGATAAAGAAGTTGTGGTACATATATACAATGGAACATTACTCAGACATAAAAAGGAATGAACCTGAGCCAGTTGTAGTGTGTGTTTGATGAAACAGCCTGTTATACAGAGTTAAGCAGTCAGAAAGATAAAATATATATATATCATATAATTTGTGTTTTTTTTTAATCCACCCTCCAAACAGAGATGGTAAAGAAATACTTTTTGTGGTCTTGGTTCTGTATGTGTGTGTGTCTGTCTATGCACATGCCTATGTGTAGAAAGTCATGGGAGGTTTTGTCTGTGTGAAACAGGTGAGTTGAGTATAAATTTCTAAATAAAGGAGGAAAATAAGAAACAATGAATACTAAAAAAGGAAAAAAATGTTTTTAATGTAAAAATCACATAAAAATTAAAAGGAGAAAAGAAAAATTTTAAAATAGCACAAATTTATTCAAATATATTGGTAATCACAGTGAATACAAGCAGACAATATGCTCTGGTTAAAAGAAAAATTTACTCAGAGAGAATTTTAATTTTTTTCCAATATAGCTTTGATTCATTTTAAAGAGATGTATATAAATGTTAAAGAAAGTTCTAGAAAATATGTCAACTGAATACTACCAAAGCAAAGAGTACACATATATCACAAAGACAGGTTTTAACTCAAAAAAAGCATAGTGGTGAAGAGTTCTCATAATAATAATGCTTTAATCTAAGACAGGGACATATCAATTTGAAGCTTGCATGTATTTATCAACTTAGCTTTAATTCTACATAAAATAAAAATTGCTGTTGTTGTTCAATTGCCAAGTCGTATCCAACTCTTTGAGACCCCATGGACTAAAGTACAGGGTCCAGAATAAAAATTAAGAGAAGTAAAATAAGAAACTGACAAATCTACCATCGTGATATTGGCTTTCTGAGTAGGTCCTTCTCTCAATAATTGATAGATTAAGCAAACAGAACAAAAATGAATTAGGTTCAGATGTTTCCAAGGCAACTTACACATTTGATCCAAAAACAAATATAGAAGTCACACACACACATCTGGTATCAAACTGGGCTTACTTCAGGGATGAAGATTAATATATCATTATTAACTTTATTAATGTATTTTATCATATTAACACATCTAACAAGAAAAATCATATGATCACCTTAATAGATTAGAGAAAGCATATAGGAAAATTAAGCTGATAATCATGATTTATTAAATTCAGAAATCAGGATAGAAGAGAATGCTTTAAACTTGATAAAAAAAAATCACAAATAGTCCAATAAAGCTTATATACATATTTATTAAAAGCAAGAAAAGGATTCTCTCTGGATAGAATGATTAAATTTAAAAGATGTCAGTTTTTAAAAATTAATTGATTTGTTATATATCAAAATCATAAAACCTTCAGAATTTCTGAAGGACTTAACCAGATGATACTAAGATACATACAAAGGATAAGACATACTTTCCCGGTAGACATTAGCACTTATTATAAAGAATATAATCAACACAATATGGGATTAGAAAAAAAAGATGATAAAGAGACTACAAACAGAAAGAATTAGACCCACAAGTACTAAAGGTAAACATGACATATAACAGGTGGAATTGTTGACCAGTGGAAGAATAATAGTGCCAGTAATTCCATTTGGAAAAATCCATAAAACTGTGTAATGACTTTGTAACATACCCTGAAACTTAATTCCAGTTGGACTAAATACTGAAATATAATGAAAAATTTTTAACTTTTAGAAGAAAATATACAGAAATGACTTTAAGATCTCAAGATAGGGAAAGATTTCTATAAAAAGGCAAAACTTGAGAAAAAAGATTGATGGAATTAAAAAGATGAACCAAAAATCAGAAGGAATGTATCAGTAGTAAGTGCACTACATATCGCCAAGGAAGGACTGATACCCAAATTTTATTTTAATAAATTCCTACAAATAAATGAAAAAGACAAAAGTGTGAAAAAATGCAAATGATATAAAGAAGCATTTAATAAAAGAAGGAACTTGAATATCCAAAACAAATGAAAAGATGCTCAAGCTTATTGGCAATGAAGAAAATGTAAACTAAAAGCCCAGTGAAATATAACCTTATACACAACTTACATGCAGAAATTTAAAAGCTTGAAAATGTTACTGAGGGTGTGAAGACTTGCAGACTTATACATGGGTGAAAAAAATTCATCAATTACTGTCGCCATTAAGAAGAAATGAAGCAAGCCAGAAATATAGGAGAATCTCTAGATATGTGAATAAAGATGTACAAACTAACAGAAACCACTGTGAGTAAACTTTGACCCAAATGGCCTGAGAGAAGGCCACTGTCAAGGTGAGAACCTTTCTTCCAAAAGGAGCTCCAGAGGAACTCCAGGCTCAGAGTCAGCAAATTGAAAGGGCAGGACAATGGTCAGAACAATTCAATAAAGACCATCCATCAAACACCAGTGAATATGCCAGTACTGGTCTCTTTCTCTTGAGACAAAAGAACAAAGCAGCTGAAAACAGGGCACTTCCTTCCCAGGAAGAAGCATTAAGAATTTCTTTCCAAAGGAGATTCTTTCTTGAGAGGGCCTTTAGCTTAGATATCCGGGCTGCAGAGAGAAGAAAACCAGAACTCTCACAAAAGGCAAGAAGCTAAGTGGTATGTGAGGCACAGAAGGGAACACACCAAACTTCTCTAACCCCAGACCAAAAACTTCCAGCCTGTGGCTGCCCAGGAATCCTAAAGAAAGCCTTCTATGAAGATAAACTATCAGATAAAATGTAATACCAACACAAGACTAAAAGAATTAATGAGATAATATGCATATTTATATTGATAAAAGGCCTAATCCACATAGAGTTACAAATATTATAGCTCAAACAACATAACATTAAAAGTTTAAATTCTCAGATATATAAGATATTGTCAAAAATTATAACCACAATGGGTACATTAATAAATCACTTATGCAAAACTAATAAAGTAATAAAATTTCCCAAAGTAAAATTTTAGTCATTTTAATGGCAATTAATACATTTATAATAAGTAGCTGTGTTGAGAAATTTTGCATATGACAGAAATTACACATTATTTCAAAGGCCCTATGTAACCATTATAATAAAATCTGAATATGTATTAGTTTAACAAAAAAATCTCAATACACTCATACGAGTGATATTTAAACAAACCAACCAAATTTACAAAGCTTTGCTAGAAATTTTCTAAAGGCTAACACAATCCAATAATCAAACAGGAGAAGAAAACATCTATTTTTTGTACATGTATGTTGAATTACACACAAAAAAATCATCAACAATCCACCAGTTTTTTAGTAAAACAATGCATCATAACTTCAGAAGAATTCTCCAAGAATACAAACAAAATGTTATTTACATATATGCAAAGAGTTAGACATGACTGAATAAGTGAACATATACCTATGCCCATATGTTATTAAAAATTGATGCCAAAATAGATTGGCAAAAACTTAACACTTACTCCTGATGCTAATCATATAAGCTAGAAATGGAAGGAAAAAAGAAAAAAACTTCCTTAGCTTGAATTATATGCCCAGACATCCATAGTAGAGTATTAGGAATATTCCCATTAAAGTCAGTAAAAAGAAAAGGATCTCTATAGCTACTGTTCTCCATTGGTCTAGATATAGCAGCCAATGAAATAAGACAAGAAGGAATAAGAAATAAATATGGAAATATGGAACTATAGGGGGAAAAGTCATTGCTGCTGCTGCTGCTAAAAGTTATTAGTTGTTGATAATAATATTGCTTACCAAAAACATCCAAGAAAATAAACAGAAAACTTGAAAATTAAATATCAGATGGACAAACAAAAGACAACATTAAAAAGTAAAAATATTTTCAGTAACTAATTTAAAAAAAAAAAAGTTCCAAAGGGAACCAGTCATACACTTCCACTCTCAAAAGACCTACCAAGTGATGGGGAAAATACCTACTTAAAGCATATCATTTTAATTTAAAAGTATCAAGATTTTAAAAAAAAAATCTCAGACAATTCCAGAGAGAACTAAAGGGCCACTTACAAACAATTTGGAATGAGAATGACATCAAACTTTTTAATAACAACACTGGAAGTTATAAGATGATAAATCAATGCCTTTAGAGGTTCAAGAGGAAAATAACTCCCAAATTGAATGCTATCCTCAAGTGTTACCCTCAACTGAATTTTATCTTCATGAGACAAGATCAAAGATAACTTTCAGTCCTGCAAAGTCTCAGAAAATAAAAAATGTACCTGCTACACACTCTTTTAGGGAGCTAATTAGAATGTCTCAAATGGAAGAAAAAGAAATCCCAATGAGTAAAAGAAAAAGAATTCCTATAGCATAAAGGAAAGCCCAAGGATAACACTTAACTGTAAACCTACAGAGAAGAACAGAACAGGAAGACGGAGGGGTCCAGAAGGAAAGCCTTCAAGGAGGAAGAAATTAATTGATTCTAACTACCCAGTGTGTTTGACTTTATTGAGAAGGGTTTATATATTTGCTTATGATGAATATAATTGATTCACAGAAAACTAGGCAGAGAAAAATAAGACAATTATTAACTTGATTAAGAATGAAGGGATTGTATAAGACCAGAAAAAAATTTAGCATATAATACAGCTTGTGAAAAATTAGTCATAATAATGTACCTTAGTAATGAATTAACTTAAAAAGTGATGTAATTTATATAATGTAGTGGGAAGAGACGAATGTACAGATAAGAATATGAAGTTCTCAGCATCCAGGGTAGGAAGTAAGCATCATAAACGATGTCTAAAAAATTAAAAAAATCTTAACTGTAAACCTACAGAGAAGAACAGAACAGGAAGACGGAGGGGTCCAGAAGGAAAGCCTTCAAGGAGGAAGAAATTAATTGATTCTAACTACCCAGTGTGTTTGACTTTATTGAGAAGGGTTTATATATTTGCTTATGATGAATATAATTGATTCACAGAAAACTAGGCAGAGAAAAATAAGACAATTATTAACTTGATTAAGAATGAAGGGATTGTATAAGACCAGAAAAAAATTTAGCATATAATACAGCTTGTGAAAAATTAGTCATAATAATGTACCTTAGTAATGAATTAACTTAAAAAGTGATGTAATTTATATAATGTAGTGGGAAGAGACGAATGTACAGATAAGAATATGAAGTTCTCAGCATCCAGGGTAGGAAGTAAGCATCATAAACGATGTCTAAAAAATTAAAAAAATAAATAATACCTTGCCAGCAAAGCATGATATTTAGAAACAGATAAACAGAGCTGAATAAATGCTAAAAATGTTGAAAACTGTTGTTCCTGGGAATGGGATTGGAGTGGAGCAGTACACAACTGAAGTGACTTAGCAACAGCAGCAGTGTAACTCCAGCAGTAGGCTGGTAAATGCTTAAAATTGGCCCTCTCTCAGAAAAAAGAAAGCAAAAGCAAAACCCTAATTTGTATCATGTGACAGTTTTTATGTTGGAAATACTCCCACTGTGGCTGATTTAAAGCTACTCATGTGTTGTCCCTGAAGATAAAATAAGGGAAAAGCCCACACTTGCTTCAGTGTCCTAGATTAAGGATATCTACATTTATTGGATGTTAAAACTCTGTACCTGTACTACTTTAATAATGTACTTAAATAGACTAGTTGGTAAAATAGCTTAAAATAAAAAAGAAACATTCTAAAAATGATCTCATTACTATAAATAATAAAAATTATAAAATACCTAGGAATACAAGTTATAGAAGATGTTAGAGATACACCAAGAAAATCAGAAAACTTAACTGGAGATATTTAAAGGCCAAAAAGAGAGCTTGTTCTTTCATGGAAGACTCAAATAATTAAAATGCAAAAGCTTTAATTTCAAATCAAAATTGAAACATTTTTTGAAACAGTGAAAGTGTTTAAAACACAGATATTTCCTTAAATTTGGAGTTGAGAAGATCTTCCTAAATTAGATATAAAGTCCAGAGGCCTTACAGGAACAGATTTACACTGACATAAATAGAAATAATTTCTATGAACTAAAATAAAACAGGGGCTTCCCTGGTAGCTCAGTCAGTAAACAATCTGCCTACAGTGCAGGAGAGCTGGGTTTGATCCCTGAGTCGGGAAGACCCCTTGGAGATTTACACTGACATAAATAGAAATAATTTCTATGAACTAAAATAAAACAGGGGCTTCCCTGGTAGCTCAGTCAGTAAACAATCTGCCTACAGTGCAGGAGAGCTGGGTTTGATCCCTGAGTCGGGAAGACCCCTTGGAGATGGAAATGGCAGCCCACTCCAGTATTCTTGCCTGGAAAATCCCATGGACAGAGGAACCTGGAGGGCTACAGTCCATGGGATCACAAGAGTCGGACACAACTTAGCTACTAAGCCACCACCAAAATAAAACAGAATCAAAAATGAAAAGGCAAGTAACATTGGAAATAAGGATTTGCAACATACATTTTGAATCAATATCTTATTTAAAAGTTCCCATAGCTCAATAAGAAAAATACAAAGAATCCAATAGGAAAGTAATCAAAGCATGAAAGTGAAAGTGAAGTGAAAGCCGCTCAGCCGTGTCCGACTCTTTGCAGCCCCACAGACTATACATTTCATGGAGTTCTCCAGGCCAGGATAGTGGAGTGGGTAGCCTTTCCCTTCTCCAGGGGATCTTCCCAACCCAGGGATCAAACCCAGGTCTCCCGCATTGCAAGCGGATTCTTTACCAGCTGAGCCACAAGGGAAGCCCAATCAAAGCAAAGGATCAAACAATTCACAGAAGCTATGTAAACAGCCAGTAACAGAAAAAGAATGCTTGACCTCACTAATAATATCAATGAAACCAATGATGAGATACAATTTTTAGCTACAAAATTGGAAAAAATTAAAAAGGATATATAGAAACAGTCTTTTCCTTTGTATTGCTAGTAATAATGTAAATTAGTACAATGTTTTGGAAGAAAATTTAGCAATATCTACCTAAAGTAAATGCTCAGGCTTTTTGTCATAGTGTCTGAGGTTGAGATGTGAAAGTTTATTTGCATACACAGAGTCTCCTTTACTAAGTAATTCCTCACACAGCCATTTGCCCATAAAGATGCAGCTATCAGACAACTCTTTTTCCAAAATTAAACCAGTTCTAGACAGGCCTGAAGTTTGATAATGTGATATTAGGAAATTCACAACTTTCAAAATATGAATTCCATCCATGATTCCTACTACAGGCTTCATTTTTAGTTCATATATAATTTTAAAAATAATTATGCAGTTATTTTTATACATATGCAGCACTCACAGAAAAAGAAATATATCTATTACTTATTGACAGCTTGCTCCATGCAAAAACTATACTAGATGTCTTATATAAACTGCATTTCATAGTGTTAATGTTTGTGAAGTGTTATGATCATCACTTTGAAATGAGGTTCAGAGAGCTTAAGTAACTTATCCAAGGTCACACTGCAAGCTAGAGGGTAATTCAAGCCCACATCTCCAAAGGTCTCAATCCCTATATAATGATTATAAAGTATGAACAATAAATAAATTGCAAAGAGTAAGAATAATGCAGTCGAGACTGGTTAGAGTATAAATGTTTAATCACATAGAATTAACTATTGGATCCATTGTTAAAGTCATACTACTGAAACATTGAAAAAAGAAAAAACTTTACTGAATTAATTTTCACAATGCTGCAGAGACAGAGCAAGGCAGTTTTTAATGTGCTCTTTTGTCTCCCTTTTAAGAACCCCTCAAAGTATTTATCTATCTAAAACCACAACTATTTGTGAAAAGTATGATACCACAATCAATCCCCAAATAAGTCATTCATTCTAGTGATTCTCCTTTAAAGGTTTCCAATGTAGATTATACTTCTTAATATATCTTACATAATTCCTTGGTGTGCTGATATACTAAATAAGAACAGCACCAGGAGAGGCTAATATGCAAACTTCAAGAGACTTCTCAGCACCAGGAGAACTCTAATTTTTTCCAGCGATTGCTGGGCCACAGTGAACGTGAGCATCTACAGATGGGTGGTCCCTCTGCTCTTCTGATACGTTCAGGACAATGAGCTGAGCAGTGCCAATTCGTGCTCCTAGCTGTCTGACACGGTTGCCGAGGTGTTTGTTTGCTTTTATTAGTCCATTGTAGACGCTGGCTCTCCTCCCAGATTTTCTGCTTTGTTTTCCCAGCTCGGGTTTGTTTGGACCATCTGCTTCACTAGATCAGCATTCTCCTCTCCAGGTTCTCCATCTCCGTTGCTACAAGTCAGGGTATTTTATTTTCAAAGTAATGGCCTCCTGCACTTTATCCACTTTTGTATTCAATTTTCTAATTTTCTTCAGCAGATCTTTTTCATTTTTTTGGAGAAGTTTGTGTTATTTATTTTGATAGACTAGAATGGGACTCCTATGCCAGATATGGGCTAAGCTTGTTCAATGCATCACTATAACCCAATACCACATTTAAAATAAATTCCTTTGATTTACTTTATATCATGTCACTAGAGGTGAACCTATTAATATATAGATATCTTATTTCTTTTCTGTCTTAAACTACATACCTAACAGAAATACCAATCTCTAAATAAATTTTAGCAATAAATTCAATGAAGTTGAAGAGAACATGAAGCACTGTGAGTTATTCTACAAATTAATAAAGGGTAGAGTAGCTCAAAGCCTAAAAGATGACAGGCACAATATCTAGAAGCAAAAGGGCTGTCAGAGAAGTAGACCTATCTGTGATGAAAGCAAGTTAACCAGGGACACTCCAGCCTCACTGACCACAATAGAAAATGAGTCAACCTCAGCAACAGGCAAGATGAGGGACATAAGGTAGCAGGGACATCATTTTTAAGGGACTGTAGCTTACAAAAGGCAGAGATCCAGAAGTTCCTTCGTGTGTGTACCATATGACCACATGTATGTGGCCTTGCAACGCTCTGTGGTAGACCAAGTAGCATAGGAATATGATAAGCAGGGTCCCCAGGGAGCGGAAGCCAGGCTATTCAACTGGAACTATAACATGAAATAAGGTGATGGTCACAATAGCAAAGCCACATCCCTCAGTTTGGAACTTGAAGACCAAGTTAGCAAAGCTGGCCTGTTCTTGACCCTTCTGTTATTACTCAGATTCTAACATGTCATTGATCGTAGGGATCCAGTGGCCTTAGAGTCTGAGAAATTGAGTTGGGCCTAAGTAGCCCAAATTAAGAGAAGATGAATGATAGAACAGAAAACCAAACAGGTCACTATAGTTGTAAGCCTTTACAAACCTGATGTTGAGGATCTAAGCAAGAGGTGGAACATGTCACCGTTAGAATATATTCAAATATGAGACTTGGCCCCCACGCTCGTGGCAGATATCAAAAATCAATCACAGCACATTTTCCCACTGACCGCAGATACATTCTTATCATCTCCCTTAGCCTGGAACTGATGTCACATCCTAATTGATTGTAATTGGCATTCCATTGGAAGTGAAATCAATTTGCTGTCCTTGATTTGTCCTTTCCCTTTTAATCCTTTGCTGTTCGGTTTTTATGGAAAATTTTAAAGGAGTATCATTATCTCCTGTAGGCAGATGTTGTGCCTCTACCTATTAGCATGGGGAGAAGGTGTCTCGGAAACATCAGAGGATCTATTGGAAATTCTGCTGACTGATGAACACTTCTGCAGTCCACAAACTATTTTTCAGATCTTATCTGGAAGACAGTTCTACAGATAAATTTCTTTAAATATTCCCATAGTGTCCTGAGTTAAACTTTTGTTTAAAGGGAACAGAGACAAACACAGGGAGCTTTCACTTACATTTACCCAAATATCCCAAAGGGCTGTGGCTGGAGTTTGGCTATTGAGTGAAACAGTCTCCTGAGTCTATAAGCTCAAACACAATTCTTTTCAGGGCATAAATGAAGCTGGGCACAATTAGGCAGAAAACGATATCTTTAAAGGAAAAGAAAGTCTATACAGGCTGCAGTCCAACTTCAATAAAAAATAAATGGGAGAAAGAAAAGCCTTACCCTTGGATAAATAAAGTGACCTTCAGTAGGTGTAAGTAAGAAGCATTACTCTTAAGCATCATATTCCTTGGATTATCTCTCTCTGTGTCTCTACCTCTCTCTCATCCTTTAAGAATAACACTTTTTTAACAAAGGAAAGATAAAATTAACACACATTTTAAAACTCAGTTAATTCAAAAAGTTGGGCAGCCTGTTCAAATGCAACTGTATACTCCAAATTTGGTTGGACCAATATGTTTTATTTATTTTTTAACTGAAGTATAACTGTTTTACAATACTGTGTTGGTTTCTGCCATACATCAGGACCAATATTCTTAATTGTTAAAAAATTATTTTATCTTTTCATTGATTAAAGACTTAAATGGCTCCAAAACACAATTCAGTAGAATGAATACATCAATAGGATATTGATTTCTTTTAATATTTTCTTTACTTATTTAAATACTATAGATTTATTTAAACCTAATGTTTTCACACACTCTCCAACATTCCAGAAGATAATTGAGCAATGGTTCTTTTTCCAAATTATCTAGCTTGATGTGTCTTTATTTTCTGTGTTCTATGACCACAGCACTGCTCCTAAGACTTAACAGTCATCTTGATAATGAGGTAAGTCCCGGAAACCAATTACTAAGATCTTGTAGAATTTAATAGAATAATTCAAATGGTGCCCAAGAGACTCAGTATATTTATAACACCAAAAGGAGAAAGGTAGAAAAAGAACTTGAAAGAAACTCTAAAGTTCTTTTGAGTTCAATAGCTGTCTAACTAAATGGAATGTGATGTGAGATTTTAGGGCAAAGGCAGCAAAGACTGCTGTGTATTACTTCTTAAAGAATTGTACCTTCAGCCTGCTAATGGTTGTCATTCCCATAACCTTTGAAGAAATGAGTACAGCACTCAGGCTCCAAGTTTCCCTCCACCTCAGTGACAAAGCATTTTTTCTATTTTCGAGCTTATTCAGCATTTTAGGTTGTCTCTTAAAAAACTGCCTACTGGTAGACTGCTTCAGACAGATAAGACTTCCAGACTGCTTTTGACACAAATAATCACAAATCACTATTTTGACAAATTCCCAGTGTTATAACTACATCCTCAGAATATTGTTTGTGCTCCGGTAATATGCTGATAGGAAGCAAAAGAGTAATTCCTACATATGGTAGGAAGTTATATAGAAATTATCAGGTATTCAACCACTCCAAAAGTGCCTGGTGAAGGAGTTGGAACCTCTGCATTCTGGAATGCTCAATACTTATTCTTGGGGAAATTATCAGAGATTGAGAACAGAGATGAACACTATGTGTTTGCTTACTTCCCTATTAGGTAAGCAAATAAATATAAACCCTGCCATTTCCTGGACCACTTCCATTTCAAAGAAAATTCCCAGGTAAAGGAGAGGCAGCTCTCTCTGGATGGAAATCTTCTGTACAATCTCTCTAATGCAAATGACTGCAGGAGAAAGATTTCACTCCAAAGAATTTAATTTCTATAGCCTTGTTAATTAATGCATATGTGGCCATGTCTTGGGCCTGAAACACTCAGACAAGTGTCACAGGAAAACAATACAAACTTTCTTATTACCAGGGAAAACATAAATAAATAGAAGTTATCATGAGACAGATTCCAGCCACCATGAAACTCAACTTTCAAACAATCAATGTTGCCCTATAATAGAACAAATATCTCCATTTTGGGGAGAAATCCCTATTTACAGACGCTCTTAAGACTTTGTATTAAATAAGAAAACTAGGCCTGCTATGTAGCCTAGGAGTTGAGATTCTTAAGCATATACTACCTCACACACAAAAAATGTTTATCTTTAGTACAACCTGACATGCTACTTCTCCCTCAGTTCAGTTCAGTCGTTCAGCTGTGTCCGACTCTGCGATGTCATGGAATGCAGCACGCCAGGCTCCCCTGTCCATCACCAACTCCCAGAATCTACTCAAACTCATGTCCATCGCTTTGGCGATGCCACCAATCTTCTCATCCTCTGTTGTCCAATACTTTGGCCACCTGATGCGAAGAGAGTCGGACACGACTGAGCAACTGAACTAAACTGAAATATACTTTTGAATGGTTTAGTAAATGTCTCTAAAGTTCCTAGTTCATAAACAAATGTTGGTTCATTACTAGAGCACACTGAAGCTGAAATTAACTTTTCTGTTAAGAAATTTGGTTGTCACACAACACTAGGGTATACTGTGTTTGTCCTTTCACATTCCCACAATTTTAGGGAAGGAAGCTTTGCTGTCAGTTCAACAGGAATGTCTTGAGTTGGCTATAGCTTTAATTTGCTGTTATTTTAATAACATGCATGGACTTCCCTGGTGGCTCAGATGGTAAAGTGTCTGTCTATCAATGTGGAAAACCTGGGTTCAATCTCTGGGTCGGAAAGATTCCCTGGAGAAGGAAATAGCAACCCACTCCAGTACTCTTGCCTAGAAAATCCCATAGACGGAGGAGCCTGGTTCAGGCTACTGTCCATGGGGTCGCAAAGAGTCGGACATGACTAAGCAATTTCACTTCATAACATGCTATGGTTTTATTTAGATCAGTTCAGTTCAGTTGCTCAGTCGTGTCCAACTCTTTGCAACCCCATGAATCACAGCACGCCAGGCCTCCCTGTTCATTACCATCTCTCGGAGTTCGCTCAGATTCATGTCCATAGAGTCCGTGATGCCATCCAGACATCTCATCCTCTGTCGTACCCTTCTCCTCCTGCCCCCAACTGTCCCAGCTTCAGAGTCTTTTCCAATGAGTCAACTCTTCTCATGAGGTGGCCAAAGTACTGGAGTTTCAGCTTTCGCATCATTCCTTCCAAAGAAATCCCAGAGTTGATCTCCTGCAGAATGGACTGGTTGGATCTCCTTGCAGTCCAAGGGACTCTCAAGAGTCTTCTCCGACACCACAGTTCAAAAGCATCATTCTTCGGTACTCAGCCTTCTTCACAGTCCAACTTTCATATCCATATGTGACCACAGGAAAAACCATAGCATTGACTAGTTGGACCTTAGTCGGCAAAGTAATGTCTCTGCTTTTGAATATACTATCTAGGTTGGTCATAACTTTTCTTCCAAGGAGTAAGCATCTTCTAATTTCATGGGTACAATCACCATCTGCAGTGATTTTGGAGCCCCCAAAAATAAAGCCTGACACTGTTTGCACGGTTTCCCCATCTATTTCCCATGAAGTGATGGGACCGGATGCCATGATCTTCGTTTTCTGAATGTTGAGCTTTAAGCCAACTTTTTCACTCTTTTCTTTCACTTTCATCAAGACATCAATCAGCATCAGTGGACATGCGTTTGAGCAAACTCCAGGAGATACTGAAGGGCGGGAAGCCTGGTGTGCTGCAGTCTATGGGGTCACAAAGAGTTGGACATGACTGAGGAATGACGAGCAACAACAATTGATCTACTAGAATGTTCATTCAAATAAAGTATGTCTCCAAAAAAAAATCTATATTAAGAAAATTTCTAGCAAACCAGGAGATTTCTGGAGGTTGCAGAGCACTTTATATTTCCAGCTGTACACCATGGAAACTTTTCTCATGCTGGGAAGGAAGGTTTTCAGGTAAGCTGAAATGACACAGTGTTGACTTATAAGAAGAAATCTAGCCACACAGCTGACATCTTTGAGGAGAGTGTTTTCTAGTTTAGAGGAACCATAAGCAATCAAAAACAGAGATTTCATGTTCCAATCACTGTTTTAGCTGCTACATTTGGGAAAGAGGAGGCTTTCCACTAAGTGTATAAGTGAGAAAAATCAAATTCTAGCCCCTAAAGTGACTGATATCCTACTCACCTCAGGTAAGCCTCATAGTAGCCAGAAATGAAGTTTTCAGAAAAAAAAAAAAAGAACATAAAGACACAGAATTACAGACAGACTTACATATAAACAGGTGAACAAAACTACCAATATAGAAGCAAATAGCAATTTTATAAAAAATACTGAGAGTTGTGAGATAGATGGGCCATGACATGTTTTATATTTTAAATCTTCCTCAGGCTAAAATTCTTGGCTTAGTCGTCAAAAAGTAATTTTTCTAATTTACTATATTTATTTTAAACAAAAAAGATTAATTAGAAGACAGAAAATTTCAATTATAACTAATCTCTACTCCCCAGCTACCAGTCCCTGGAGAGAAAAGGAAGCACATGGCAATTTTCAAGTTTGCCATGGCCATCTAATGGGAGCTCCCTGAACAGCAGATACAAGGTCTTGGGGCTTACAGGAGTGCCTAGATATCGCAGGGTGTGCTAAAGAATATCCTGTAAACTACATGTCCTATCAGACCAGGGGACTGAGGCCATCAGTACTACAAAAGATGCATTGCCCATCTTGATCCAATACATTTGAAATAATGGAAAGACATAAAATTAGAATTATGATTTTCACGTCCTGACTAGAGTTATAAAGTATAACTTGCTTCTGACAAGAGAACATTGGGAAAGAATGGAATAGAATTATAATGAGTTAATATCAGAATATCCAATAATCCATGGCCCTGTGGATGTTGACCACAGTACATGAGAGCACCTTAATACTGGGGTGACAGAAGATTGGTAAAGTGCTTGTGGGTGGCAATTTCATGGACACACTACTAACAAAACAGCAACTCGAAGAAAAGTATTGAAAGTGAAAAGTTGAAATAGTACTAATTCTACTAATAGTGGCATGCTGGGGAAAAAAAAAGTCCCTGCATTTGTACTTTCAAACAAAATAAAGTCAAATCATGCATAATCTTCAATAGTTTGACTTCAGCTCAACATCATAGGCAAAAAGAGAACTGAAAATTCAGTACTCATAAAAGTCAATTCAACATTTTTAAAGAGAGGGCATATTTCTTTTGCTGATAAACTGACAACTTACTGAGAACATTAATGAATTTTATTAGCTATGCTTATAAAAATATTTTTCTAAACATCTATCAAACTATTAATATCTAGTTCTGTTTACATTACTTCCTCAAAATATTTGTTTGTTGTTTTTCACTTTGGTCAAATCTTAGAGCATTCATGGGAACACACTGCATTTGGAACAATATTGAGTAGCTGCTGCTGTTCAGGAGCTAAGTCGTGTGTGACTCATTTGTCACCCCATGAACTGTAGCCCGCCAGGCTCTCCTGTCCGTGGGATTCTTTACCACTGAGCCCCCTGCGAAGCCCACAACATTCAGTAGCAGGCACAAAATGCAGCAATAAATGTCTTGAGCATAGTAACTAGAAAAACATTGAACAATTTTAATGCTTCAATTGGTTTTCCATTCAGTACTGGATTGAATTTAACTGAACTCTTATAATTTTAGAAAATTTATTAGTAGGAATGATTTCATATGTGAAGTCTCTTATCTGTTATAGCAATATTATATCAATGTGATGCTATCAGTAAGCCTGACAACATAAGTTGTTCTGGCAAAATTAATAGTATATTTTTTTTCTAAGACGTAGGGGTGAAATGTGGAGGGAGGAAGCTCTTCACCAACCCACCATCTCATTTTTTTCAGCAAAGTACAGCCAAATCAGGCAAAGAGACATATAAATTTAAAACTATTTTATAGGGTATTTAGGGTAAGAATATCTAATTCTCAGAGAGAAGAAGTGTAATAGCACTTAAATTATCCACAATGACTACCTAAGCTGATAAATATACTGATAATTTCTAAACTCTCTACTTTCTCTGTGCAGCTACAACTATGTGTAGGGCATTCTGCACACACCTTTGAATGACTCATGTGTAATATGCTGCAGATGATCCTTCCGTTTATTACTGAGTGAGGCTCTGCACTGTATCATAACTTTAGCCTTTGGATAGTAATTGAACATTTTTTACCAGTGCCCCCTACTTTATAGACAGTACTTGGTAGTTATTAACTATCTATATAAAGAGCAACTCCAGTAATTTCAATAAATTACAGCTTGTAATATTATTTAACAGAGCAAGGTTAAAATGAGTTTTTACTATTTTTAACTAGCTTTGAAAATCTATCCAAAGATCTTGAATGAAATGATATCTTCCTTAACTGCATGTAAATCATTATAAACCTTATGTCCAAAAGCATTCATTATGGTTCCTACCAATTTAACGCTTTTAGTGACTATAAATTGGGCATATAATGTCTCAGAGTTGTTTTAAGATCAATAAACTTTTCAGAACTAAGCTAACTAACCTATTTTCAACATCCATGCACTTTAATTTTCTAAACTCTTAACTTAATAACTGAAAACTTTTGTGTATAAAAGGAAAACTTAAGGAGCAAAGGTATAATGTCTTGCATTTCCATATTGGATTTTTGTGGCTTCCCCGGTAGCTCAGTGGTAAAGAATACATCTGCCAAGGCAGGAGACATGGGTTTGATCCCTGGGATGGGAAGATAATCTGGAGAAGGAAATGGCAACCCATTCCAGCATTCTTGCTTGGGAAATCCCTTAGCCGAAGGAGCCTGGCAGACTACAGTCCATGGAGTCTCAAAGAGTCAGACACGACTTAGCAACTAAACAACAAAAACAACTGAATTTTCATAAACATCTGATTAAACTTTTTCTGTGACCACAAAATTCTAAAATAATGTGTATCAACAACCTTTCTTAGACTTGTTTTGATAATGCAACAGTATTTCTGAAATAGATCCTCATGTACTTGATTCATTTTTATTCATTCCTTAGTTCTTTTTATTCCTTCTTTCCAAAACAGTACAAAGCAATTAGAACAGACTACTAGATTTGCCTTAAATTTTGCCCAGAATTTAAATGCACATGGGCTTGACCAAGCTCATTAGCCTAATGATAGTGAGATATATGAGGTTTTGTCCTCCCATACCATATGGGGTCTGGCTTCAAGGAAAACACAGTCATTATAAAATAACCTGGGCAGATAACAACTGCACCACAGTCTGTTCAAACCAAAACATCAAATCGCTGCTAAATTTATACATGCCAGCTCCAAATTTAGGTTCTTTGTTTATCCAGGAAACAGTGACATGCATTTCTTTTTTATCCTAATCCATCACTCTTTTTGTATACCACTGGAGCATACTTGAATCTCCCTGAAGATAATCTATGCATTGTTTTTAGCATATGAATAGAATTATTTCTTTCACACCCCATCGTTCTTTACACTAACACAAAAAGGCTTCATTTAATTCAGAGGAAAAGAAGATTCTAGTTTAAGTAGTAAATTTGTTTCTATCATATCACCAGAAGTGATATTCTTGTCACTGACTTTCCTCTTTTAAAAAAAAAAAAAAGGAAGTTAGTTTGGTTGGTCTTGAGTTCTTTTTTATTTCCTTCTTTTTTAGGTGGTCTATTGTGCTTATGATGACTCTTCTGGCCTTAAATTATCAAGGAACAATGCGTAAGTGCCTGGTTGAGTCACTAAGAACCAAGTCTTTGTGTAGAATGTCATTGAAATGTAGTCTGAAGATAGATGACATCTAACTCTGTAATATATTAGTGACGTTTATATTTGCACCTTTTCATCTCGCTTCACTGTGAAAACCTTTCTGAGAAATATTCTCAAGTTGCCAAGTCATCCACATATTCTCCCTTTACATTTCCCTTACTTTGATTCAAAGATCATATTTGTCTTGATATTAATAATAATAACAACAACTTCTGAATATTTTAACGATTCTAGTTGTCCATGATCTTCTCTCATTTTGACTTTGGCATTTATTCTCGTATATACCCAAGATAACCTATCCAGTCTAGACATCACTTCTTCCTTGTCCTTCTCTTTTTATAAAAATACTTTACATCCATGCCATGCCTTTCATCTAAAGAACTCAAAGTGGTTCTTTTTCTCTAATATGCTTTTATATTCTCTAGAGACCAAAGAAGCTTTTTATTATTATTATTATTATTGTAGTTCTAGTCTTCTTTTATGGGTGAAATCTGGTCTGGTTGCTAAGAAGCACGGATTTGAATTCAGTCTCTAGCAGCTTCTACCTTTTCACTTTTAAAATGGTTATTCTTTTTAATGCATTGAAGTGCATTTGACTATCATTTTTTTAAAATCTCCTTTTAAAAGTTACAACGAAACTCTCTAGAAACCAATGAATCTCATTGCCACGGTATGGTGGGTTCTCCAGCTTCAAGATCTATAATCATTTCTTCAGTGTCACTAATAATATGCTTCAGTAACCTCTCTCAGCCCCTTGGCAATCTGCCTGCTAGTATCAGGCCATTCCCCCTGCAGTCCTACAAAGAGCCAAGAATGGTGGTGCTGCTACCACGGCAATTTGGAGCACTGAAGACCTGGGAGTCTTTCTGTTTTGCTTTACATGAGATACTAGTTAAAGAATGCATAATGCATGATTTAAGAAGCTTATTGTGTTGACAACATCCCTGAGTCCATTTTCCCCTCCCACGTAGGTTTGCCGATCTATAAATGGACTTTATTTCTAGCCTAAGAAGCGGTTCCCTATCCTGCTTCCTTTGTGCAATGAACATTCCCTTTGTTCCCTTGCCCAAAGTCACACACACGAGTGCCCGGCTACCCAAAAAATAGTTACCGGGACACCAAGTGTACATGAAAATTTGCATGAGTCTGTGATTTTCCTCTTCCTTCCAAGTTGGTCAATTCACCTATCACTTATTGGTTATTTAATCAGTTACTGTGTGCCAAGCACTGTGCTAGGTACTGGAATACAAAGATTAAGAAAATTCTAGTCTTGTTTTCAAGGATAACATTGTCTAACAGAGCTAATATATATAAGCACAAATATAAACAAGATGAGAGGTGTACAGTCAGAGATATTACAGAATATTAAGAAGGTAAGGTGAAGTCGCTCAGTCGTGTCCGACTCTTTTCAACCCCGTGGACTTACTAGGCTTCTCCGTCCATGGGATTCTCCAGGCAAGAATACTGGAGTGGATTGCCATTTCCTTCTCCAGGGGATCTTCCTGAGTCAGGAATCGAACCCAGGTCTCCCGCATTGGAGGCAGACGCTTTAACCTCTCTTAGCTTAGTTGAAGATGAAAGTAAGGAGATCAGGAAACACCAACTACAAAAGAGGAAGTCTGTGTAGAGCTACACAGAATGAGAAGGAGATAAGTATGCAGACTGTGAGAACAAGCATCCCAAGAAAAAGGGAATCATGAATAAGCAACAATGATAAGCACCACATCGCATGTAGGCAATCACTAGCTTGCTGTTATGAAAGCATGAAATTTGAAAGTGCAACATGCCAGCACAAAGAGTGCCACTGTCATGAACCAAATCATGAAGAGCCCTATGCAGCATTCTGAATCCACAAAATGCATAATTAAAGAACATGCTAGCTGTGTGTGACCAGAAGTCTCAGACTTGAGTGTAATATTAGCACAAAACACTGGCAAAGTATGCTAATGAACCCCATCCTTACTAACCATTGTAAAGAGACATTTAAGAGAAAAGGATGGGGCTTCCCTGGTGGCTCAGTGGTAAAGAATCCACCTGCCAATGCAGGAGACACGAATTTGATCCCTGGCCCAGGAATATTCCATGTGCCAAGGAGCTACTAAGCCCATGCGCCACAACTATTGAGCCTGTGCTCTAGAGCCCAGGAACCTCAACTACTGAAGCCACAGGCTGTAACTACTGAAACCCATGCACCCTCGGGCCCACAACTCCCGAGCCAGAGAGCTGCAACTACCAAAGCCCACACACCTAGAGCCGTGTTCCACAACAAGAGAAGCCACTAAAATGAGAAGCCTGAGAACCGCAAGGAAGAGTAGCCTCTACTTACCACAACTAACCCAGCACTGCTGCTGCTGCTGCTGCTAAGTCGCGTCAGTCGCGTCCAACTCTGTGTGACCCCATAGACGGCAGCCCACCAGGCTCCCCCGTCCCTGGGATTCTCCAGGCAAGAACACTGGAGTGGGTTGCCATCTCCTTCTCCAATGCATGAAAGTGAAAAGTGAAAGTGAAGTCGCTCAGTCGTGTCCGACTCTTCGTGACCCCATGGACTGCAGCCCACCAGGCTCCTCCATCCATGGGATTTTCCAGGCAGGAGCCCAAAGTAAATAAATAAATAATTTTTAAAATAAAAAAAAAAGATGGAAATTCAAGTACTTGGTCAAGGGTCCTTCAGGGCAGTGAAAAAGTCACGGATTCTAAGCTGGGTGCCAAGACACCCTCTGCAGAAAGAAGTACCCAGAGTAGAGAGAGTATTAGAATCTGCCAAAAAGAAACTGCATGGCATGATTATATTCTGAAATGTCAGATTTATGCTCTACAAAATTCAATAAATTATAGGCTGCAATGGAGACCAAGACCCAAATATATGTTAATTCATTATGAAAGTCCAACCATGGTACATCCCACCCACTATGATGTGCTTGCCAGCACTTCCTTTACCGAAAGTTTCTTGCCCTTTTCAGGTTTGGTTTTCCTTATCAGGTTTAATGCATCCTTTGTTTGCAGTGAAGTCTGATGTGCTTAAAGAGAAAGAGGGCTCTGAGCAGAAATGTTAAGAAGATTGGATCTCCCTAGAACAGAGAAAGGATAGCACCTTACATTTCCTATATTACACCAACAAAAAGAAAAATGGTGTCCATACATCACAGATAACAGATTCACAAACTAAAAGATTATGTAACTAATTGAAGGTCACAGAGAAAATCAGTCATCTCGAGATTAGAGTCTAGGCCTCTGACTCAGTGTTTAAATCTCCCATTATGTTACTTATCTAACGGATTGTTGTGGGTTAATCTACAATTGCACTTTGCCAAAATCCTTTCCAAAAATCCTTAGCTTGACATTGATCTAGGATAACAGATGATGCCCAAATCATAAGAAGCATTTCAGACCTTTTTTTTTTTTATCTCTTTTTGTGATAACAAAGGTCGGAAAGCTTTGTTAAAAACACTGGTTATGAGCCAGTTTCTGCTCAAGCTCTGGTAAATGTTCTGAGAAATGGGGAATTATAGAATTGAAAGGAGCTGGTAGATTTGTAGTGCAACACTCTCCTCTTCAGAAGATCTTTAATTCACATGTTTCACAGTCTACTTGAGACTGTATTCCATAGCATTTCTTTTAGTCACTGAAATCTCTGTAAGAGCTTAATTGACCAAAGGAGGCATTTATCATTCAGGTTTGTCCTTTAAGCAGAATAGTACCATCTGCATAATCGTTTCTGTATATTTGGATGTAATAGGATATACAAATTTTATTAAGCAGTAGGGAAAAGGTACAGAGTTTTGAGTAGGTCTTCCCCTAACTTCCTATGGAAATAACTACTATTGCATAGCAACCAATTATAACAGATTCTTTTAAAAAAAAACTTTGATAATGGAAACAAAAAATTAAAATATACATTTGCAATTCAACCAAGTCATATTCTATTTATATCAAAATATTGCGTGGATATATGTATTGACTATTCCAGTAATTAATTTTAATTAGCTTGCACAAAAGAGAGAGAGTAAAGTAACTAATAATCCTACATACAGTCTCAGTAGTCAACACAATTGTGGATGCATAGGATTCTTAAAATGACACCATAAAATGGAACTTAGAACACTCTTGTCTACATACCTTTTTTTTTTTTTAATATAAGTGCCAACAGACTGTAAACATTGAAAGAAATACTGTACATCAGTTAGTCCAACTACTTTTTAGGAAAATAAAAATTGAAGCCCAGGGAAGCCTTTCATGAGTTGAACCCAGGTTTTTCTGTCTCCAAGCTGCCCTTAAGAGCCATCCTCAACTCATCTTTTCTTCTCGATGCTGGCTGGCGCTTCAAGGACCACTGCAAAATTCTCCCATAAACCTCTAGTCAGAGTTTAAAATAACCTCTTAACTTTCTTAACTCCCAATCTTAAATGCCTTTTTTGTTAACTTACCAATTTTTTGACTGCTTTCTATCTTTTTACTTTGATGAACTTTTTACTTTGACAACTTTTGTAAAACTCTATTCATTCATTTGTTCAAAAAGATTTATAGATTGCTTGCTGGGTGTCTTATCCTCCCTTGATTTTTCCAAGACACTAACCTATTTCCTCCTGACTTGGCCTGTTCTACCTGCTCTGTGGCCACCACTTATTCTTCTCCCCACCTAACTACAGGCATTTCTCAAGGCTTATCTCGTTTCCCTTTTGAGTACTTCCTTGCTCCTAATTTGTCTCCAATTTCATGATTTCAACCATTACCTTCCATGGCTGAATAACAAAGTGGCATCTCTGGGCTGGCTCTATTTCCTCAGAGTTTGGGCCTCCTTCCTCCAGCAAGTGTTCACTCAGAAAGCCCAGGTTCACTCGAAACTAAACCTTCTGAAATGGGATATACTCTCTCCCCAACTTACCTCCCCTGAAGACTTTCCTGTCTTGATATAAATGTAACCACATCCAATCAGCAAGGCCTTATGTCAAGACTCATGTGTAACAGAGTCCTCTGATGCTCTGGGTAAAACAAATCGCCCAGAGTTGCCAATTATCCCTGCACATCTGTTCCTTCTTTCCCACTCACACTGCTTCTGCTTTAGGTCCAAGGCCTGACCTATTTCTCCCTCTTCCCTCTGGCTCAATTATTATCACAAAAATCTTCGACATACAGAAAAATTAAAAGAATGACACAGTGCTCCTCTGTAGACAAACAAACTAGATTTCATGATTTATAACATTATATCACATAAATATATTTTAATAATATTTATTTTCTTTGTCTGTATCTATGTCTGGATCGTGGAGACGGAAATGGCAACCCACTCCAGTATTATTGCCTGGAGAATCCCATGGTCAGAGAAGTCTGGCAGGCTACAGTCCAGGAATCACAAAAGTCGGACACGACTTAGCAACTATACCACCACCACCACCATGCCTGGATCTAGCTGTAAGTATAGGGATAGAGATAGGAATGAGGGTGGATGAGTATGGGCATAGGTGTGAATATACCTATAGACACAGATAGGACCTAGATAACAGATACAGTAGAGATATACACATACACATACATATATTTTGCCATGGACATGAATCTGAGCTAATCTGGGAGACGGTGTAGGATAGAGGAGCTTGGGGTGCTACAGTCTGTGGGGTTGCAGAGAGTTGGACATGACTTAGCAACTGAACAACAACATATTTTGCCAAGTAATTTGAAAGTAAAGAGCAGATATTAAGAGACTTGTCAGCATACATCACTCCTCTCTTAAGAATAAGAACTTTCTCATATATTACCATTATATCATTATCAAAACTGTAAATTAATAACGATCCACTAATATCCAAAGTCTAGGCCACATTCAAATATTCCCACTAATTCCATAACAAATGGCTTTTATAGCTACTGTGGGGTTTTTAAACTATAATTCAATCACAGTTTACAAGTTGTGGTTTTATTTAAATATCTTATCTCTTTGATTTCCTTTTTATTTTCTTCCCTCCTATTTATTATTCATGATCATTTACTTTTTCTAAGAGGATGCCAGATAGCTTGAATTTATCTGAATGCTTCTTTGATATGCATTTGTCTTTTACCTCTTCCCCTATACCCTGCAGAGGCTAGATCTGTTCAGTCACTTTTAACTGATCCTCTTTATTTCACTTAATTTCCCCAATTTCTTATATACCAAGTGAATCTTTATTTCCTCTCCCCTCATGTTTTAATTCCTCTGCAAAATTCTGCCCTGTTCCCACCTCTGTTAAGCAACTCCTCCCAAACACCATTCCTCCTGCATTATCAAGTCTGTTTTCCTTTTAAGACCTCAGGCTGCTCCTGACTCACTTCTGTGGTTCCCTACTCCAACCTTGGTTTCAAGCAAACTGCTCGTTGGAGCACACCACATACTTCCCTACCTCTCAGCTTTTCAGGACGCTCTCACCTCTTCAAGTCCTACCTTCCAGACTTTACCTACTTCTTTCATGAAGCTTTTCCAAACCACTCCAAGGCCTATAATTGTTTTCCTCCTGTGAACTCACTGACCTTAATATTTATGTGACATTATTCATTTGGCAATTAGCTGTTAGCTAAAACAGTTGTTTAATATATTGTCCTAAATCATGCATCTCTTGTACCACACAATTGTTCATGTACTGTTGTGTAACTTTCTACCTGGTCCCTCAACCATATTTTAAGTTCCGTTAGTGTGGAGTTCGTGCAAAGTTCTTTTTAAGTTGATGCATAATATTACAGAAAAATATATACTCAAAAAATGTTGTTATCTGACTTGTTGACAGATTATTAAAAAATGAGACGAACAAATGAGAATTCCAAATGAGAAGTATAGTTTGAAAGAAGATTAATCTCTGTCAAGGCATCACTAATATTCAGTACTTACTTGGAATTTTTATACTAACAAATGCCAACTTTTAGGACCATATCCTTCAGTCACCAATAGCCTAAGGGAGTAGGAAAGACCAGGACTTTAAAAGGCACAGTTCTGCCTACACTAATGGTATGCCTTTAGGCAAGCTCCTTAAATACTCAAATACTTTTAATCTCAGTTTTATAGTCCCTACAATGGGTCCACTGGAGACAGAATGTGGTCCACTGGAGAAGGGAATGGCAAGCCACTTAAGTATTCTTGCCTTGAGAACCACATGAAAAGTATGAAAAGGCAAAATGATAAGATACCAAAAGAGGAATTCCCCAGGTCATTAGGTGCCCAATATGCTAC
>SJYC01090142.1:0-47608 GCA_006408675.1 Madoqua kirkii | reverse complement strand
CACCCCAGCTTGAACCAAGGGCGCTTCTGCAGGGTCCTTGAGACCACAGCTCTGGAACCCACAGGGCTTCTGTTTTCCTGGTGAGCCTGTCCCCAGTGACCACTGAACCGGAAGTGAGAGTGAGCCGTGGGACCCAGGCAGACAGCCCTGCCAGGGCATTAGAGGGGTCCCTGTGAGGGATGGCAGGGGAGGTAGTTTCTCTCAGTTCACACTCAGAGTCAGGATGAAAATTGGGGCAAGACCCCCATATCCTACTTCATCCCCCCACCATGTTCCCTCTCCTGCTCTGAAGTTGACACTAACACCTTCCCTGTCACCCAGGAGGAGGAGAGGAGGGAGCACTGAGCCCCTGACCGAAGGGTCACGGAACATGCTCTTTTGCTGCCTGCCAGCTGCCCCTTCAAAACTTCACCTCTAAGACTGCAGCCCCCCTCCCCGTGTTTGGCTGGGAAGAAGTGCTGGCCACAGAGGAGTGTCCTGAGTCGGCCCTGTGATGCGGTGGATGGTCATTACCTTGACTCCTCCCGAGCCCTGACATCCTCCCTCTGCTGACCCTCTGCAGCCCTTAGGAATGAGGTGCCCTCTTCCTCGAGTGTCCCGTGTTGGTGATCACAGTCAGGGAGCCCCTCAGCCTTTAGAACTGCCCAGATGCTGACAGGTTGCTCTCTGGCCAAGTCACACTGCATGAGGGGTTAGGCGTGGCCCCCAGTCTGGGGTGCGGAGACACTCAGTCCCCCCGTGGGTCCCTCCTTCACTCCACAGAATCCCGGACTTTCCTCTACTGAACAGAGCCAAGGTCCGCCAACCTCGCGCCCAGATCACCACCCCTGGACCCAGGTTATGTCCTGAGAACCCGTGGGCATAGCTGATGGACACTGCACCTAAGAGCCAGGCCCAAGCTTGCAGGCCTAGAGCAGGTGCGGGTTGCCACGGGACTGTGAAGTCTCCTCTTTTTGGATGGAAAACGTGTTGGGAGTGCCAAGGCATATCTTTGTAACTATCCAGTGCACTTGTAACTCATGTCACCTCCGACTTGGACCCCTGATGAGATCTCAGACTCCTCCCTCTGGGCAGGGCTACAGCAGCACTCAAAGATAGCAGCCCTCTCAAAGATGACATGACACCCCAGCGTGGATAGGGGGCGGTCACTTCCTATCATGTGCATCTGGACTGCAGGAGGAGAGCAGGGGCGGGGCCTGGGTGGGCGGGGTTCCGGGGGAGTTTATGGCAAGAGGAGGGACATGGTTCCTTCTTCGACTCGTAGTGGGTCCTGGGATGTCCCTGCTGATCTCAGTCAACTGGCCTCACTCCTTGCCTCTCACTTCTCTCAGTAAACCAAGCAGGAAGAATTTGGGAGCCCGAGCCTGACTGCCTTCCTGGAGCTGCTGAGACAGACAGTGAAGGCACTCTGGGGCACATGTGTGCTGAGAGATGCTCTCTGTCCTCTATCCCTGTCTTCCCCTGACCGCAATCCTGCATTACGTGCCGTCTGCTGACCTGAGGGCAAGGCCTCACCTGGAAGATGTCAAAGCCCCAGACTCCTGGTGAGAAGCGCACTGGCATCTCATCTGGACGCTTCTGCCTAAGGCTTCCTGGAAATGGCGGCTGCAGGTAAGATAAGTGAGAGAGAAGGATGGGAGAATGCCTTCTGTGGTGTGGAACCCCTCACGTTTCACTCAGGATCTTCAACTTGACTGCAGGTGGAGCCTGATAACCCTTCCCTTTCTGGTATAAAACCACCCCTGTCCCCAACCATGCCCCACACAATCCCAGCAGAGAAAGTGAAGGGGCTCCTTAGCCTGACAGTTCTCACTGTGGGCTCTTAGTCAACTGCAGGGGCATTGGTCAAAAGTTCTGGCATGAATTTCTGTCCTTTTGTACAATTACTGTGATACAAACTTTTCTATTTTAGTCCATGTGTGACAGTCTCTTAAGCTGATCAGTTACAAGGGCCAGTATCATCCACTAACAAAGCTTGTGCTGGTTATTGCATGACCTCTGGACCATTCTGCCATGTCCATCCCAAACTTTGGTGCCCCATGATCCTGGCATGGGGCTCTGAGATGCTGCCTCAGGTTCCTTCAGTGAAGCAGTAGAGGCTCATGGTCCCATGGCCCAGGGGAAGAATCCACCGCTCCAGTTTAAAGCCTTTTCCAGCTGATCCTGTTGTCTGTTTCCTTTGTGGCCTGCACACCTGTGTCAGCCTCAGAGTACTCCCCAACCTGGGCACTCATAGGGTCAAGCTCAATGGAGACTTATTGTCCCCAGGGATTATTTCATTTTGTGTTCTTGCTTTTGATAGTAGCTGTCTTTGTTCTTTATATAAGGAAAATCCACAGTCTTAAAATGTGCCCTCAGAATACACATAACATATTATTCTGTTTGAGATTTCTTTATCCTACGGCGCTCAGGAAATTCTTCTTGTTGCCTTCTTGTATACAGCATACATTTTTCTAAGGTTTCTTTGTAGCTACGTTTTTTGTATTGTTGCTTTTGTTTATGGTGTGTTTTCTATTACATAGTCTGAGTATTGTTGATTCTTTCAGACCAGTCGTTGATTTTGCTCTGTTGATCTTTTTTATGCCAGCTTTCTTAAGTTGGTTATATGTGTCAATATTTTCTATGCCTGTTTCCTAAGAATTTTAATTCGAAGTTCAAATTCTTACTGTGATAGTTTGCTTTTCCTTACTACTGACGTTTATTCATTTTGCATTGTTGCATGTAACTCTGTACTGGCTATGTGTTCTTATGATATTTTTTCTAGTTTTTAAATTAGTAGATTTTTAGATGGTTGTTTTAATCAACAGGTACTTGCTTTATAATATTGTGTTATTTCTGCTACATACGCATATTCCTCCTGCCTGATGAAACTTCCACCCACCCCCTCATCTCACCCCTCTAGGCTGGCACACAGAACCAGGTGGAGCTCCTGTATTATATAGCAGTTTCCCACCAACTATCTTTTATACACATCGGACTCTATATTTGTCAGTGCCACGCTCTCAATTCATCCTCCCCACGCCTTCCCTTGCTGTGTCCACAGGTCCATTCTCCACATCTCTGTCACTGTTCCTGCCCTTCAAATAGGTTCCTGAGTACCATTCCTACTTTCCCTGTATATGCGTTAATGTACGTTACTTTTCTGTTTCTAACTTACTTCACTCAGTAAACAGGCTCTAGGTGCATCCACCTCACTACTTAAGTGACTTAAATTCTTCATTTTTATGGCCAATATTCCATTGTATGTGGCTACCACAAATTCATTATCCAGACATCTGTCAATTGAAGTCTACTTTGCTTCCATGTCCTGTCTATCGTAAGCAGTGCTGCAATGAACATTGGATACAAGTGTCTTTTCAATTCTTCTTTTCTCAGTGTATACACCCAGTATTTCTATTGCTGGGTCATAGGTAGTTTTAATCCTAGATTTTAAAGGAATCTCCCTAGTGTTCTCCATAGTGGCTATATCAATTTCCATTCCCACCTTTTCTCTAAACTTTCCCCAGCATTTACTGCATCAATTGAAGTCTACTTTGCTTCCATGTCCTGTCTATCGTAAGCAGTGCTGCAATGAACATTGGATACAAGTGTCTTTTCAATTCTTCTTTTCTCAGTGTATACACCCAGTATTTCTATTGCTGGGTCATAGGTAGTTTTAATCCTAGATTTTAAAGGAATCTCCCTAGTGTTCTCCATAGTGGCTATATCAATTTCCATTCCCACCTTTTCTCTAAACTTTCCCCAGCATTTACTGCCTGTACATATTTTGATGATGACCATTCTGACCTGTATGAGGCGACACCTCATTGTAATTTTGATGTGCATTTCTTTCATGATGAGTGATGTAGCTCTTCTTTTCATGTGTTTATGTGTTTGTTGCCCCTCTGTATTTCTTTTTTAAAAGAACAGATTTATAATTGGAGAAAATTCAGCTGATAGTATAGAGAGGTCCCATACAGCCACTCTCTTCCTCCACTTGGTATCGTCTATTATTAACATCTTGTACTGGTTCAATGGATACAAATTCAATTTTTACAATTGAGCAACTAATGTCAACGTGTTTCATTTACTAATGTCCATTGTTTACAATGCATTTCACTTTTGTGTTTTACAGTTCTTTAGTGTTTGACAGATGCATGATATTATCAACTCAGCCAACATGATATCATGCAGAGGAGTGTGCAAGCCCTATGGACCTTCCATGCTCCATCTGTTCATCCCTCAAAACCTCACTTGGAACCTCTGACAACTACTGAACGTTTTACTCTTTCTAAAGATATGCATTTTCCAGAATGTAACATTGAAGGAATCATACAAGATGTAGACTTTTTATACTGGCTCCTTCTGCTCATCAATATACATTGAATTGTCTCTATATCCTTTTATGCTTTGAAATGTTTTCTTCCAGGACTGAATAGCATTCCATGAAGCTTACCATAGTTTGTTTCCCCACTCATCTACTGAAGATCATCTTTGGTGACTTCGGTTTTTGGCAACTATGACTTATTCTGCTATTAAACTTTGATTGAATGTTTTTGGATGGGCTTAAGGTTTTGGCTCTTTTGAGTAAATACCTTATTGTTCATTTGCTAGATCATATAATAAGACTATATTTAGCTTAAAAGAATTTGCCAGACAGTTTTGAAAGTATCAAGTATCACTGCATTCCCTTTAGCAATGAATTCACTTTCAGGTAGTTTGCCTCTTTCATCTTCATTTATTTGGACTTATGTGTTTCTGCTTTGTTCCTTCATTTGTATACTATTTCTCTGCGTTTTTCATTATTATTATTATTTTAATTATCGTGTTTGAGGTCTCCTTTTCCCAGGCTTCAAGATTGAATTCTTTTTCCTTTTTGTTTCTGCCCTCTAAAGTTGGTCCAGTGGTTTCTGTAAATTCTTATAGGGTGAGATTTGTGCTGAGTGTGTGTTTGTTTGTTTGTTATTTCCTCTGATGGGAAAGGCTGAGTAGGTGGTAATTCTGTCTGTTGATGATCCAGTTTGTAGTTTCCTTTTCTTTGTTGTTTAGATGAGGGGTCCTGCAGAGGGTGCTATCAGTGGTTTGGTGATGCTGAGTCTTGTATTCCAGTGGTTTCCTTTGTGTCAGTTCTCACTATTTGATATCCTCCCGTTAGTTCTTTGGTATCTAGGATCTTGGAGCCATGGATGCAGTCTAAAGGCTCAGGGCTTGACCTTGAGTTTTGCCTGGGTCTGTATATGCTTTTCTGCTGGTCATGTACTCCTGTCCACTCTCAGCTGGTATTCTGCATGCACTTTTGTTCTGAAGGTGTATTCCTGATGTATCCTTGGAGAGAGATGTATTCCACGTCCACCAACTCCTCTTGCCATCTTGTTCCTCCTGGGCAAGATTCATGAAAGTCCCTTGGACTACGAAGATATCTAATTAGTCAATTCTAAAGGATATCAGTCTTCAATATGCATTGGAAGGACTGATGCTGAAGCTGAACCTCCAGTACTTTGGCGACCTGGTGTAAAGAACTGACTCATTGGAAAAGACCCCGATGCTGGGAAAGATTGAAGGCAGGAAGAGAAGGGGACAGCAAGGGATGAAATGGTTTGCTGGCATCACCTACTCAATGGACATGAGTTTGAGTAAGCTCTGGGAATTGGTGATGGACAGGGAAGCCTGTCGTGCTGCAGTCCATGGGGTTGCAAAGAGTCAGACCTGACCAAGAGACTGAACAGAAGACATGAGTCATCAAAATATTCTCGTCATTCCTATACTTTCTGGATGAGTTGAAGCCTTCCCTTGCCACAAGGCTGATTCCTTTACAGTGGCAAAGAAAGTGTGAGAAAATGTGTTCTCTGCTTGGTTTATCAAGTTGATCCAGGCACACATTTCCCTGGGCAAATTATACAGGCTTTAACCAAAACCTTGCAGGCTTCTTGAAATTATCATTGTCCCTGTGACCCACAAACTTCAGGGAGGATTGACAGAAATAATACAAAAACTGCAATCTAGCAATATAAGAATTAGGAACTTAGGGCTTAAGGAATTATAAATATGATAATAATTTTCCTGATTTTTTGAAAGATTACTGTCTTTTAAAAATCTTTCATTTTCTAAGTATAAGGAAATTTTTAAACAGCAATTTGATAAATTGCACCTTTGTCATTAGAATTGAAACATTAATTTTTCTCTCCCTACAGTAACACTCCAGAAACTAGAAACTCTCAGCGTTCCCATTTTCTTAGGAAAATAGTTATTTTTCAAAATTTCAGTGAGAATCTGTTCTTATAGCGGGACACAAGTGGAAGCATTGATTACACTACCAAGACTTTGATTGGAATGTTATCTTTGACAGACACAGGTAGCTTTGGATAACACCAGATAACTTGAGGAAACTAAGGTTAACCATCAGTTCAGTTCAGTTCAGTCTCTCAGGCATGTCCGAACTTTGCGACCCCATGAATTGCAGCACTCCAGGCCTCCTTGTCCAACATCACCTCCCGGAGTTCACTGAAACTCAGATCCATGGAGTTGGTGATGCCATCCAGCCATCTCATCCTCTGTCATCCCCTTCTCCTGCCCTCAGTCCCTCCCAGCATCAGAGTCTTTTCTAATGAGTCAACTTTTTGCATGAGGAGGCCAGAGTATTTGAGTTTCAGCTTTAGCATCATTCCTTCCAAGAACACCCAGGTAGGATCTCCTTTAGAATGGACTGGTTGGATCTCCTTGCATCCAAAGGACTTTCAAAAGTCTTCTGCAACACCACAGTTCAAAAGCATCAATTTTTCGGCACTCAGCTTTCTTCACACTCCAACTCACACATCCATACATGACCACTGGAAAAATCACAGCCTTGACTAGATGGAGCTTTGCTGACAAAGTAATATCTCTGCTTTTGAATATATTATCTAGGTTGGTCACAACTTTCCTTCCAAGGAGTAAGTGTCTTTTAATTGCATGGCTGCAATCACAATCTTCAGTGATCTTGGAGCCCCCCAAAATAAAGTCTAACACTGTTTTCACTGTTTCCCCATCTACTTCCCATGAAGTGATGGGACCAGCTGCCATGATCTTAGTTTTGTGAATGCTGAGCTTTAAACCAGCTTTTTCTATCTCCACTTTCACTTTCATCAAGAAACTTAATCAAGAAGCTTTTTAGTTCTGCCTCACTTTCTGACATTAAGGGTGGTGTCATCTGCAAATCTGAGGTTATTGATATTTCTCATGGCAACCTTGATTTCAACTTGTGCTTCTTCCAGCCCAGCGTTTCTCATGATGTACTCTGCATATAAGTTAAATGAGCAGAGTGACAATATACAGCCTTGACATACTTCTTTTCCTATTTGGAACCACTCTGTTCTTCCATGACCAGTTCTAACTGTTGCTTTCTGACCTGCATATAGGTTTCTCAAGAGGCAAGTCAGGAGGTCTGGTATTCCCATCTCTTTCAGAATTTTCCACAGTTTATTGTGATCCACACAGTCAAAGGCTTTGGCATAGTCAATAAAGCAAAATAGATATTTTTCTGGAACTCTCTTGCTTTTTCCATAGAGCAATAAAAAACTGTTGGAGAAACAGCCTGGGGTTTTGCTGACAGAATTCCCATCAGCCTTACCAGGTGAGTAAGGAAGATGACTTCTGGCAGGCACAGAAACTTTTGGATGTTTCCGGGACTTCAGGAAGAGAAGAATTCATCCAGATCTCTAGGTTTGACAACAAGTCTTTGCTGTGGTTTCCTAACTTCAACAGGCTGTTAAAATTTCCTTCTGGAGACTCCTTATGAACTGTTCCAGCAAAGTGGATTTAAAAGCACCTATATTGCAAATCATTATTCTTACTGTGCTTAGATAAATAATCAGGCCAAGTTTATTGAATTTAGATTTCCTTGCAAAACAAATTAACTCTTAGTTTTTCTGTCTTCAGTAGAAATGAGGGAGGTGATAGACAGCAAAAAATGGTTCCATAGAAAATGTACTACACATATGTGGGTATTAGGTTCTAGTGGTATTACATTTCCTTGAAGTATTATTATTTCTCTGCGAGCTGGGTTGCATCCTGAATTTTTCCAGTGTCCACCCGTATCTAGCTGCAAATTTCTTACTAAAATTCCTAATTTCTCCCATCCTTTTGATGTGTCTGAGGGGAGATGGTGAGCTTGGAGCAATACACCTCTGCCATCTTGATCCAATCATTCTCCCATTCTTTTGACTTCAATAACTGAGAACTATCGTTGCCATTTTCCTGATGTCCTGCAACGTGAAGCTAGATACCTTGATGCAAAGATCAGACAAACTGTTACGACAGCTCACGTTCAAAAAGACTTCATGTCTGTTGCTGTAAGAGCTACTTAGAAAGTTAACGTGATCACCAAAAGATATTGCTAACTGTGATAGAGACATTTCGATCTGCAACAGTTGCTTCGATTCTGATAGCTAGAAATATTGACTGACTACCCCCTTAGCTCAGAAACTGGTTTGTAACCAGCTCCAGTCATTAACGTCTGCTTTTCTTTTGTTTGCATGGAAATGCCTGTTATTAATAACTACCTGATACTGCTTGCACCCTAGACCTAGCTTTGGGAGCCCACCTGCATCACCACCTATTGAAATGAGATGCCACTCTTTAAATGAACTGACCTGTTCTTAGAATTATGCAACTGCTGCCATGAAATGGAGGACTCCACTAATTCATTCTCTCTGTCCACAGTGACCAGATCACAATATGATCAGTTTACCATGTGAGACTTGCAGGCAAGTTTCAGAGGAGGGTTCTGTCAAGGCTTAGGGCACTCTGACTCCAAATATACAGCAGTGGCGTACTAATTAGTTTGAATTCAAGTTACTTAAGAAACAGCCAACAGAGGAGGGCCATTCTCGTGCCCACCAAATTCTGCCTCCCTGAGAGCAGGAAATACATCTCACATGAAGGATGTACTGCCTGCATCTGGAGGCAGAGGGAAACCCTTCTAACCAGAAATAGGCAGTTCAAGCAGAGAAGCCTGTATACACAAACCTGGTTAAAACAGTCTTTAATTTACTACCCTGGGTACAGATTCTGTTTAGATTCCTTACTAGTTGAGTACCTAAAACCTAAGCTGATTTGTCCTGTGACAGTAAGAGGTCTACCTTGTTAAGGTTTAATACTTTCACCATTTTTGAAGAAGCATATCGAAGTATAAATTATTTAGTTTTACAAAACAGAAGACAGGAAAGATGGAGAACACTCAAGGTTGATTATGTTTTGAAACTTTTTTCATTTTATTTTTTAATTCCATTGTCCCAGCAGTTTTATTGCAGGATTGCTTCCCATTTCAGTAAAAGTCCCTATTTTGATGTCATATTTTCTTATCTTGATGATCTTTTGAAAGTCTTGGTCTTCAGTAGGGGTGGGAAAAGCTGCTGGACATGGCCCTGTATCATGCCTGGAAGTGACAGTGGTGCCAGGCCTGGCTGGAACTGTGGCTCGGGCTCTCTCCCCCTCATCTCACAAAGCTTCGTCATAGTGTGATGAGAAGGCACTGGGGACCATATCATTGACTTTTGCCAAAAATTCCAAGACTTTCGTTTTGCTGGTTTCAGCATGGGCTCGTGGGCCCCACAGGAACTCCTAACGTGGAGGATCGCTGTTGGAAACCTGGCGGTACTCCAGGTACTTCATCATCACTAAGTCTCCGGTGATGAGCTTCCTGGGCTCTCCGTAGATGAAGTGTTTTCTCCCGGCATATACTCGCATCATATTCAAGAATTTCCAGATGTCTTCCTCAGCGGCACAGTCGCCCTTCACGAAGATCACACCGAGAACTGTTATCAAGAGACTGGTCTTAGGTAAGCCCCTACCATTCCACACCCTCCCATTGTTGGGCAGGTTCGGTTTGCTGACAAGATCATAGGAGTGGATGGTTGAGTCAACTTCCTTCAAGTCAACTGCAAAGACAGCCTCAATGTGTTCAGAGGCTCTCTTGAGAATTTCGGCAAATCGGTCATGGTATCTTGGGTGGATAATCTTCAGCATGTCTTCCTTAATGATGGGCTGCTTCATTTTATACTTATACAGAAGTAACCGCTTCAGCAAACTTGTCATGCTGTTCAGAGTATCACGGTAGGTGTTTTCGGTAGAAGATGAGGAACATGAATCTTCCTCATCTGGACTGGTATCTTCTTCATCATATGTTTTGTCAGAAGTAGGTGAGAAAGTGCTGGTAGTAGATGGGACTTCCAAAGACCCCTGGGAAGTGCTATTTGACCCAGTAGATGGTGAGCTCTGTGAATTATCTTCTAAAAGGGAAGAGGTAGAGGGAAGCTCTTCCATGACTGCAGCAGGCTGAACTCCCTTGTGACTCTGGGGCTCACATTGGGCCTGGTGGCATTTCTCACGTATGCAGAGCTTATGAGTCTGAGCCCGAGGCATGATGACTGTGCTGGGGGACAATGATTATAAGTGTGAGTAGGAGGGCAGGTGATAAGGGCCCAGAGGATGATGAAGGTTGAGTGTGCAGCCTCAGCAGAGAAATACCATCTTGGTTATCAGGAAGGCTACATTTGTGGTTTTCTTGAGGGCACTGTTCTGAAAACCCCCAGGGTTCCTACTCTCTTAATCAACCTGTCCTTTGGGAAACATATTGAAGGACATTAGAGTGATCTTTAGGCTGCATCCTGCTACCCCTGCCTCGGGCATGCTGGGGTGACAGAAGGGGCTGGTAGTCTCCCACCCAGAGGCATCTGATATTTCACATTCAAGACTCCATCCCAACTGGTGGCCGGTCATAGGATCTATTCCCTCTGCTGTTATGTAGTTGGCATCACAAAGGTCCCTGGATTTCTGAGAAGTGAAGAGGTCCTCACCATATCACCACAGTGAGTAGTTATCACTCAGTACTGCGTGCGCACTGGGAAGTTTTCTGTCCCAGCCTCTGGAGTCCTCAACTCAAATTAAGAGTGCTTCCATTGATTCCCCATAGGGCCTGGTGTCCCCACCCCTCTCTTGGAATGGTATCTGCACCTTCATACTAAGGGTGTCACCTCCTACACACCTGATATAAATGCTGGTGGAACTTCAGCTTGATAGCTCTGCACTGGTCCTTCAAGGGCTATAAGGAACAGGGCTGGATTCATTATCACTTCTTTTTACTGGTAGATGATCCTCAGTCCTTGCTTTGACCTCTGTTGTGGACTGATATTCTACCCTGCCTTCCCCTTAGGTCCACCCCTTCTACTGCTATACTTTCTTATAGTAGGGCAGACATCTCCGTGAGACCCCTAGGAGAAAGTAAGATTCTCCTCATCTGTCCATACCCGTCCTTGGTCTTCTGAGGTGCAGAGGATGAGATGAATCATATGGTTATGGGGTGTGTGCTTCCCTTCATCTACAGGGTATACAGTTAGTTTCTGGGAAAACCTGGAAATAATCCCACTGCTGGCCCTAGGCTATACCCCTTGGGCCGTGCCCCAGCCCTCCTTGTGACATCATAGAAGGAAATGGTCATGTCATGTCAGCAATGACCAGGTATCCAAAGGATGCCAGGAGGGGCAGGGTTCAGTGCAGTTTCCTGAGAGTTCTGAGGTCAGGGGGTTTCATACGTCCAAAGCTTGACTCCTGGCAAGGTGTGAGGTGCCTTTATTTACATAAGGTAGCTCTCTTCAGACTAAGATCCTCGCTCCCTATGGTGGGAGAGAGGGAAATTCTGGGAATGCCACAGGAGTCTGATCCTGCCTGTGCATTTAGGGATGACATCAGGATTCAGGCTTCTTGGGGTCCTCTGTGTTCAGTGTAGGGGTATGACCTGACTCAGGTGCCTCACTTTGACTCCTGGGGGACTCTGGATTTCCACTCTCTTTCAAGCTAAGGTGACCCATGTAGAGCAAAGACCATGTCCTTGAAAGCTCCAAAAAGAAGTGAGGGAATGTGCAGCCTGGCAGCCCTGTCTTGGCCTTCTGTGAGCAGACGCAGGCCAGTCTCTCTGTGACTTCAGCTCCTCACTCATCTGTCCTTACCTTGACTCCTGTCTCTTCTGTGAAAGACTTCTTGGGAAATACATCTTTGAAGTTGTAGTCTATCTGCAGCAAATCTCCAAGAGAATGGGTTGAGTCCCAGGAGTGCTGGGGAAGCTGTAGTCCGGGAGGGGGCCCCAGCATAGGTGGTGTGCTATCAGAGAAAACATGCTGATCTCTTCCTTCACTTCACTGACCAGACAGAGCCTCTTGTAGAACCTTCATTCTAACAGATTTACTCTCTGAAAGGAAGGGGCTGAATTAAATGATTTTGTGCATTCCTGATCTTTTGTGATTTACTGACGTTTCCTTTGTAGGTAAATCGTGACTGAATGCTGTCTCCTTCTTTATTCGTAGTCCACTTTTATTTTCCTATTTTTGTTACTTATTTCTGGGGCTTTTTAATCCAAAACTGTGTTTGGGGTATGAAATTCTGCTATTTAATGTGTGAAATACCTTTTTTGACTAATGTTCAGAAACAGGAAGTGACCCAAGATTGGCCTCATCCTGGAGGAGTGGCACAATATGGGCTCTGGAGGAATTCAGTGCCAGGTTAAAGTCCAGCTCCTATCATTAATGAGCTTTGAATGTGAGCTTCTTTATTCCAGCTTCATCTGCAAAATGTGTTTGAAAAAGTCTATAGTGTAGGACCACAGACATGTGTGATGTATGTAAATCACCTGGCACAGTATGAGACAAGCTTTGGTACGGTGAATGAATGGCAGTTATTACGAAGGTGATTTTGACCCTGAATGATAACAAACTTCCATCACATGATTTTATTTCCAGGCTATATTAGAGAATATGCAACTCCAAACAATAATCAAATCCACATCATCACCCTAATGCTCCCAAGCAAATAAAAGTAAGCGGCATTTCCACTATTTGAGCACCTATTTTAATATGTTTGGGGTTATCTTCTCCGCATGGATGAAGTACAAGTTCATTTGTCCCAAGGACCAGCAACTTCCGTCTCAGGTGCTGTTTTTTGTCCAAACCACCCCTAGTTTAATCCCATGACAGTAACAATTGAGCCCACCCTTAAAGTTTGCCAAAGTACACTAAATATAACCTAATTAAACTGCCTATTTAACAGAGCAAGTTCTGGGGCTCCCATCCCAGAAAGAGACAGACAGTCCAGTGATGTCTTGGCATCTCGCTTCAATGGGTATCACCCTAATTTCTCAGAAACTCTCTGGATAGCTTTTGATGAAAACACATAGTGTGAGTGTTCACTTGCCTGGCTCAAGTGCACAGGGCCCCTTCCATTCCCTATGCTGAGATTCCCTATGGTTTTCACATATCCACACATAAGTAAATATATGGTTGAGATATATTCCAGGTGTACAGCCTCACCTCTGAGAACCATCATATGAGTTCTGGCATCACTCCCACAGCTTCATCTAGCCCATCATGGCTCTGGACTGAATGACCTCCCACTGAGGAACCAGATGTTTCCTGAGACCCAGTGCTGCCTTAATCAGGTAACTTAGACGTGCTTGCTCTCAGCTGGAACCTCCTCTTCCACACCTCCCGCATTTAAATTTATGATTTGTTTATTGCTTAGAGTTAGCTCACCACCTTCCGTATATGGTACCTGCTGCTAGACTCAAAATTCCATGGGCAGGGGCTTGGTCTTCATTTTCTTACTATCCCAGTACTATAAGAAAGCCTTCTAAACAGAAGATGGTCAATTAATTTGGCAGAAAAGAGAAATAATGAGCAAAGACTCTATTTTATTATGATTTAAGTGTCATACAGTTTAAATAAGCTACGCAAATCTAAGTCCACGTTATTAGTTTTTACAAGGAAAGAGGACAGATAAGACAAATTTAGAAGAAACCCATGTTTTCTCTGAAAGCTTTCTGATCCCAAATATTTATCTCTAGGATTCTTATACATTTCCAAGTAAATTCCTATACCAATGGTATATTACCTCATTCTGGACCATAAGGAAAATATTGAAGTCTTTTCAACTTGTTTCCAAATAACAAAGTCCTAGTCATAAACCTACGAGCAGTAAACATGACTCCATGACATTAATAAACCTAGATTCTGAAGCAAAATAAACCTTATGAAGAGTAGTAACATTTAAAACTATAAAACACCTCTACCTACCTGCCAAGATCACCTATTTTTGACTAGATAGTATTCATATGGATAAAAGGAAAAGATGTGTATTTTGTTAAAAGTGCACCTAACCTCACATACTATTTCAAACTGTGAAGAACATATGGGTTTTGTTCCCAGATCTCCTCCTCGTTGGCGCGGTTACCCTTCATAAAGATGACACCCAGGAGCGCCATGAGGAGACCAGACTTGGGCAGCTCCCGCTCATCACTTGAACCTTCCTCAACCCCAAGAGTGAACTTGTTGATGAGGGCGTAGGTGTTCCTGCGGCAGTCGACTTCCTTCAGCTCCAGGCCAAACACCAGCTCCACGCGCTCAGAGGCTCTGCTCAGGATCTCAGGGAAGTGCTTCTTGTACTTCCTTCCGATGACATTCAGCATGGCATCCTGTGTGATGGGCTCCTTCTTGATGTACCTCTCCAGCAGGAAGTCCATCACCATGCTGGCCTTCCTCATCAGAGGATCTTTGCGCATGCTCCGAGCAAGCAGGGCTGCTCGGGCCGCATCTGCACTGTCCTCCTCGGGGCCCTGGGCACCTTCATCAGATCCTGCACAGGAAGCCTCTGCATCAGGAGGGCTAGGGGCCATGGCTCCCTGAAGCTCCTGGAGATCGCCATCAGCAGGGGAGCCCGGGGGAGAACCCTGAGGGGCAGAAGAGGGGGAGGAGGGGCACTCCTCTCTGGGGGCTGCAGCAGCACTGGCCTGGGCCTCCTGAGTGTCCCCCTGGACCTGGTGGCGTTTCCCGTGGGCATGATGCTTGTTTTTATCCTTCCGAGGCATGATGATACAGGTCAGGGACCGCAGGCGGCGTGCAGTTAGGAAGGTAGGCAATGAGGGCGCCTTGAGGAAAGACAAAGAAATGTTGTGAGCACCTTCACCAGGGAGAGTAGTCCCAGGCTTTAAAAAGTCCGCTCCGTAGGGGGCCTTGAGGTCACTGTTCTAGGACCCACATGTCTCCTGTTCTCCTAGTCAGCCTGTCCCCTGAGACCCCTGAGGAGGAAGTGAGAGTGAGCCCTGGGGCGCAGCCAGAAAGCCCTCCCTGGAGTTAGACAGGGGCCTGTGGGGGCTGGCAGGGGAGGCATGTCCTTTCAGTTCACATTCAGAGTTAGGATGAAAAACCGGGAATGACCCCCTAGCCCCCGCCCTGATGCCTCTTCTGCTCTGAAGCAGATGCTGCCACCTTCCCTGTGACTCTGGAGAAGGAGAGGAGGGGGCGCTCAGCCTCCCACCTAAGTGCCCCTCTGTAAGCAAGCTCTAACCTCCCCACTGAGACAGCACCTCCCTTCCCTGTCTTTGGCCAGGAGGAAGCGCTGACCACAGGGGAGGGTCCTGATTGGCCCGTGTGTCGGGGAGGATGGTCCTCACCTTGATTCTTCCTGAGACCTGACATCCTCCCCATACTGAACAGCTACCAAGCCCACGGAATGAGGTGCCCTTCTCCCTCACTGCCCCGCATCAGATCACAATGAAGGTGCCCTGCAGCCATTAGAGCTGCCCGGATCCTACCTGGATGCTCTGATGTCAAGTCGCGGGGGGGGGGGGGGGGGGGGGGGGGGGGGGGCGGCGTTGAACCTGCCCTGATCCCTCTTCTGCTCTGAAGCTGATGCTGCCCCCTTCCCTATGACTGGAGAAAAAGAGGAGGGAGCGCTCAGCCTCCCACCTAAGGGTCCTGGGAACCGCCCTTCTGTAAGCAAGCTCTAACCTCCCCACTCAGACAGCAGCCTCCCTTCCTGTCTTTGGCCGGGAGGTAGCGCTGACTACAGGAGGGTCCTGATTGGCCCTTGTGTCGGGGAGGATGGTCCTCACCCTGGCTCCTCTTGAGCCCTGACATCCTCCCAATACTGACCAGCTACCAAGCTCACGGAACTAGGTACCCGCCTCCCTCACTGCCCCGCATCCGAGATCACAGTGAGGGTGCCCTGCAGCCGTTAGAGCTGCCTGGATCCTACCCGGATGCTCCGAGGACAAGTCGCGAGGGGTGGGGGTTTCATGTGGCCGCCGTACTGGGGTGTGGAGACCCTCAGTCGCGCCCCCCCCCCCCCGCCCACGGTCACTCCTTTAGCTTTAGGGCTAAGGGCTTTCCCTCTACTGGGCAGAACTGGAGTCCACTAGCCCCAGACCGAAGCCTTCCTCCTGGGGACCACCTGGGTGAACTGGCTGGACTTGGGGCTTAAGATGCAGGCCCGAATATTCCAGGGGAGAGCAGGGGCAGGATGGCTGGGAGCTGTCCGGCCCACTCTTTTCAGAGGGAAAGGCTTGGTCGTGCCAGACGTGTGTCCCTGCACTTGTAACTCACGTCACCTCACACTTGGACACCTGATGAGACCTGGGAGTCCTCCGTCTGGCACCCTACACGGCAGTTCTCTAAGACGACATCAGCTCTCAAAGATGGCTTCGAAGCCACGGCGGGTGTGCGTGGTCGTCACTTCCGGTCATGTGCATCTGTGTTCCAGGCCGACAGTGGAGGCAGGGCCAGGTTGGGCGGGGTTCCGGGGGAGCTTCCCGGAGGATTGGCATGTCCCCCCCCCCCCCGCCCACGGTCACTCCTTTAGCTTTAGGGCTAAGGGCTTTCCCTCTACTGGGCAGAACTGGAGTCCACTAGCCCCAGACCGAAGCCTTCCTCCTGGGGACCACCTGGGTGAAATGGCTGGACTTGGGGCTTAAGATGCAGGCCTCAATCTTCCAGGGGAGAGCAGGGCCAGGGTGGCTGGGGGTTGTCCGGCCCCCTCTTTTCAGAGGGAAAGGCTTGGTCGTGCCGGACGTGTGTCCCCACACTTGTAACTCACGTCAGCTCACAGACACCTGATGAGACCAGGTGCGCCTCCGTCTGGGCACCCTACACGGCAGTTCTCTAAGACGACATCAGCTCTCAAAGATGGCTTCGCAGCCGCAGCGTGTGCGCGTGGTCGTCACTTCCGGTCATGTGCGTCTGTGTTCCAGGCGGACAGCGGAGGCGGGGCCAGGTTGGGCAGGGTTCCGGGGGAGCTTCCCGGAGGGTTGGCATGGGCACTTTTCCTTGAATCATAGGGGATCCTGAGACCTTCCCTGTACTGACCAGAGTCTATGGGCCTCCCTCCCAGGCTCTAGCTTCCGTCAGCACCCCAGCAGGATTTGTTTCTGGCCTGGCTGAACTGGCTTCCTGGAGCTCTTGAAAATGATAGTGAGGGCACTTTCCGGCCACGTCTTCTGGGCTGAGTGATGCTCCGTCCACTCTCTGTGTCTTCTTTTGACCCCTGTAGGTGGTGGGCTACGTGCCATCTGCTGAGCCCATCTGCTGACCTGAGGCCAAGGCCTCACATCGAAGACATCATGTCCCGAGACTCGTGGTGAGAAGTGCACGTACATCTCCTCTGGACACTTCTGCCTGGGCTTCCAGGAAATGGCTGGTGCAGGTAAGATGAGCTGAGAGGGAAGGATGGGAGACTGCCTTCTGTGGTGGGAGCCCCTCACATCTCACTCAGAATCTTTATATTGACTGCTGGCAGGGCCTGGAAATCCTTCCCTTTCTGGTATGAATCCACCTCTGTCCCCAACCCATGCCCCACACAATCCCAGCAGAGTAAGTGAAGGGGCCCCTTAGCCTGACAGCTCTCGCTGTGGGCTCTTTGTCGACTGCAAGGGCATTGCTCGAAAGTTCTGAGGTGAATTTCTGTCCTTTGGTACAACTTTTGTGGTACTAAATTTTCTCTTTTAGTCCCTGTGTGATAGTCTGTTAAGGTGATCACTTAAAAGGGCCAGTTGTCATCCACTAGCAAAGTTTGTGCTGGTTATTTCATGACCTCTGGACCATACTGCCACATCCAACTCCAACTTTTCTTCCCCATGGTCTTGGCATGGGAGCTCTGAGATGCTACCTCAGATTCCTTCAGTGAGGCTGTAGCGATTCATGGCCCCAGGGCACAGTGGAGAAATCAAGGGCTGAACTGTAAAGCCTTTTCCAGCTGATCCTGTTGCCTTCTTCCCTTGTAGGCTGCACACCCCTTGTCAGTCTCCGAGTACGCCCTCACCTTGACACTCACAGGGTCAAGTTCATCAGAGACTTACTTTGCCTCGGGGATTATTTAGTTTTGTGTTTTTGCTTCTGCTAATAGTTGTCTTTATTCCTTGTATAAGTTTTCCATGGTTTATTCTGGGTACAGGAAACAGTGGCCCATGTTTGTTTGTGGTCTCAGCTGTTCTGACTGGAGTAGATCTGTAAAGGAGTTAAGGAACATCGACAGTCTTAACAATATCTGCTCCTCAGGAATACACATAACAGACTATTCTGTTAGAGACTTCTTTTTCTTAAAGCTGTCAGGAAGTTCTTCTTATTACCTCTGTGTGGAATGGATACATTGTTCTGAGGTTTTTTGTAGGTACATTTTTGTGTGGTTGCTTTTATATATGGTGTATTTTCTATTTTGTGACCTAAGTAATTTCCAGGTCAGATTCTTGATTTTGCTATGGTGATCTGTTTCATATCAGATAGCTGAAGTTCTTTATATGTTGTATATAACTCTGTACTGGCTATGTGTCCTTGTCCAGATTTTTTCTACATTTTAAATCAGTAGGGCGTTTATGAAAAATTTTTATTAAAGGATAATTGTTTTATAGTGTTATTTTCTGTTGTACAACAATATGAAGCAGCTATAAGTATACATATATCCCCTTCCATGAGCATCCCTCACGCCACTCACATCTCAGTCCTCTAGGTTGTCAGAGACAGCAGTCTGAGCTCCCTCTGTTCAAGAGCATCTCCCCACTAGCTATCTCTGGTACACGTGGCAGTGCATATACGTCACAGCCTCTCTCAGTTTGTCCCTCTCTCTCCATCCATTGCGGTGTCCACATCTTTTCTCTGCATGTGTCTCTACTCCTACCCTGCAAATAGATTCATCAGTGACATTTTCTAGATTCCATATAAATGCATTAATACCCAATACTTTTTGTTCTCTTTCTGGCTTACTTCACTCCGTGTAACAGACCCTAGGTGCATCCACCTCACTTCAACTGACTTAAATTTGTTTTGTTTTTTTTTTTATGGTTGAGTAATAGTCCATTTATATAGCTACCACAACTTCTGTATCTATTCATCTGTCAGTGGAAGTTGAGGTGGTTGCTTCCATGTCCTAGCTATTGTAAATAGTGCTGCAGTAAACAGTGTGGTCCATGAATGTTTTCACGCACAGCTTTCTCAGTGTGTATGCCCAGTAGTGGGATTGCTGAATCATAGGGTAGTTTTATTTCTAGTTTTTAAAGGACTCTCCATCCTGTTCTCCATAGTGGCTATATCAATTTACAGTCTCCCTCAAAGTGCAAGAGGGTTCCCTTTTCTCCATGCCACTTAAGCACTTATTGTTTCTAGATTTTTTTAAGATAGGCTTCCTGGCAGGTGTGAGGTAGCTTTGGTTTGCATTTCTTTCATAATGAGTGGTGAACACCTTGTCTTGTGAGCATCTGCATTTTTTTAAAGAACAGATTTAGGATTACAGAAAATTTAGCAGATAGTGTACAGAGTTCCTGTAGAGCCAGTCTCTTCCTCCACTTAGCACCTTCTGTTATTAACATCTTGGATTGGTTCAACTGATACAAGTTCATTTGTTAAAATTTAGCAACTCATATCAATATGGTGTTATTAACAATTGTCCATTGTTTACAATATATTTTATTTTTTCTGTTTTGCAGTTCTCTGTTGTTGCTTTTGTTCAGCTGCTCAGTCATCTCTGACTGTGACCCCATGATCCGTAGCACGCCAGGCTCCCTATCCTGCTCCATCTCCTGGAGTTGGCTCAGAGTCATGTCCATCCAATCAGTAATGCCATCCAACCATCTCATCCTCTGCTTCCTCCTTTTCTTTTTCCCTTCCATCTTTCCCACCATCAGGGTCTTTACCAATGAGTCGGCTCTTCCTATAAGTGGCCAAAAGTTGGGAGTTTCAACTTCAGCATCAGATATTCCCATGAATATTCAGGGTTGATTCCTTTCAAGAATGATTGATTTGATCTCCTTTCTGTCCAGGGGATTCTGAAGAGTCTTCTCCAGCACCACTGGACTCTAGCTTCTTTGACATCAGTGTTTGGAGCATAGACTTGGATTACTGTGATGCTGAATGCTTTGCCTTGGAAATGAACCAAGATCATTCTGTTCTTGTGGACACTGCACCCAGTACCTGCAGTTCACACTCTTTTTGTTGACTATGAGACTGTTCCATTTCTTCTAATGGATTTTTGCCCACAGATACAATGGTAATCTCAATTAAATTCATCCATTCCTGTCCATGTTAGTTGTCTGATTTCTGAAATGTTGATGGTCACTCTTGCCATCTTCTGCTTGACCGATTCCCATTGATTCCTGGACCTAACATTCAAGGTTCCTATGTAGGACTGTTCTTTACAGCACCAGCCTTTACTTTTACCACCAGACACATCCACAGCTAAGCATCATTTTGACTTTGGCCCAGTCTCTTTATTCTTCCTGGAGCTATTTCTGGACTCTTCTCCAATAGCATATTAGACACCTACTGACCTGCAGGGCTCAGGTATCTCTCCCTGGTATGATCTCCTGGTAGCATCTCTTTGCTTATTCATGATGGTCATGGGGTTCTCGAGGCCAGGATACTGAAGTGGATTGCTATTCTCCTCTCCAGTGGACCACATTTTGTTAGAATTCTCCACCATGACCCGTCCGCCTTGAGTGGCCCTGCAAGGCCTTATCTGTAGCTTTTGAGTTACTCAAAGGTATGATCCACGTGATAATTTAGGTTAGCTTAGTGTGATTGTGGTTTTTGTTTTAGAAAATAGGTCATTGTAGTTCTTCTGTCTGCCTTCTGAAGAATGAGTTTAAGAGGCTTGTGGAAGCTTGCTGATGGGAGGGACTGGCTATGAGGAAACCTGGCTCTTGCTCTTTTGGGTGGGGTAATGCTCAGTAAATAAATAAATAGAAATTAAAAAGCATAAAGAAATGTGTTCTTATGTCAATATGAATAAACTCATTAATGACATTCATAGCCAATACTTATTGAATACGTCATTAAGGATTTTGAACACAGAAAGAAATATGTGAGTATAGCTAATATGCAGGAGGATGAAATTGCCCTCTGCTCTTCTAGGTTTTGTGGGTGTTCAAAGAATTAAATTGATGTGAGACAGATTAATAGGATAAAATAAAAGTATAATAACACATAGACATGACAGAGACCCAGGAAAACTGAATAACTCATCAACATGGCCAAACCCCAGAGCCAAGGACAGAAGAAAATGTTAATGTTAGTTGTTTGGGACTTGAAAGGATAGGAAGGCAGTTCACAGGGAGATGAAAAAGGGAATGTAGGTAAACAAATGTTTCTGTGCCAGGCAGAGACCCCGGGCCACAGAGTGAACTCTCATCTCTAGGCCCTGCCAAGATTTCACCACCACATCTTGCCCATAATCTTTACAGCTATCTTTGGTCATAGTTCTTTTCAGGGAACAGGACCTTTGTCTAAGTTCTTTCAGGCACTTAGGCCAGAGGTCAAGTTCCTTTCTGAATCTTTTGCCCTTGGTTGTTTTCAGTTAGAATAACCTGTGTATCAAATGAGACATTTTGAGATGGCTTGTTTTGCTCTCCAATACTAACTAGGAAAGTAAAAACAATCACAGTAAAGAAGAGAAATTTAGCAAGTTATTAATCCTAGTTTCCTTTGTATGACATTTACGTTTTGAAAGGTACATGTGAACATGTAAAAACACTGTGTTAAATAACAGTCTATGAAGAAAAAATCTGATTTACTTTGCATTGTTCTTTGGAAAATCAAGGAATGTTTAAATAAAAGTGCATTTACAGTCATTGTATAGAGTCAACGGCACCAAAGAAAAAAGAATATATTTGTCTTACTCTATTATTTTTTTTAGTATTTCTTGCAGTATATTGCTTTATAATGTTGTGTTAGCATCTATTTATACTAAAAGTAACAAGACATACATATATATATATATATATCCTCTCACTTTGGATTTCCTTTGCATTGAGGACATTCCAGTGAATTAAGGAGAGTTCCCTGTACTATACAGTATATTCCCAACAGTTATCTATTTTATACATAGTATCAATAGTGTGTATGTGTCAATCCCAATATTCTAATTCCTCCCTTCTAACCCTTTCCCCCTTGGCACCATACGTTTGGTCTCTATGTCACTGTCTTCATTTCTGCTTAGCAAATAGGGTCACCTGTGCCATTCTCGATCCCACACATATACGTTAATATTCAATCTTTGTTTTTCTCTTTCTGACTTACTTCTCTGTATGACACTCTCTAGGTCCATCCACCTCTCTAGCAATGACACAATTTTGTTTAATTTGGGGACTGAGTAATATTCCACTGGGTTACCCTGGTTGGTCAGTGGTAAAAAATCTGACTACCAATGCTTTGATTTCAAACAATGGGTCAGGAAGGTATCCCGAAGAAAGAAGTGGCAACACAGCCTAGTATTCTTACCTGTGTTTTGTAGAACTACTGTAATATATGTGATATTTATAAAGCTCTTGCAATAATGGATTTCAAAGAATGACATTTATTCCTCTGATCATTATGATCACAGACCATAGTATCAACTTTTGGTGAGTGTTTTTTTGTTTGTTTTGTTTTTACTTGCATGAGATATCAGAAATTTGTGGCACTTTTGGAATGAACAAAGTTCTGCTTAGACTTTAAAACTAGATAAAATTTCCCCATATGTAAATTTATCATTTGAATGTAGAGGAATCTCTGCTCCCTGGATGCTACTCAGAACTTCTAGAATTTGTGTCAAAGATGAAGATCTTCCCTCCCAGCTGCATTTTCATCCATTACCACCACCCCCTATTTTCATTATTTTCACCAGCCAGACATCATTTGAAGTTTCACAAATTATGTTTAAAATAGGCATTGGAATGAACAAAGTTCTGCTTAGACTTTAAAACTAGATAAAATTTCCCCATATGTAAATTTATCATTTGAATGTAGAGGAATCTCTGCTCCCTGGATGCTACTCAGAACTTCTAGAATTTGTGTCAAAGATGAAGATCTTCCCTCCCAGCTGCATTTTCATCCATTACCACCACCCCCTATTTTCATTATTTTCACCAGCCAGACATCATTTGAAGTTTCACAAATTATGTTTAAAATAGGCAGTAGGGCATTTCTTTAACATAGTGGCCTCTGACCCCAGTGTGGAGAGTGCTGTTACAGTGGGTGTTAGATATCTCAGTTCAAGGAAATACCATCCTTCTTTCTGCCAAACACCCTGGAGGCAGTGGGGTTAAATCCGCAGCTTGTGCACTGTGTTTCCCTATACTGGGGCAGAAGCACAGAACCCATTGTATTCCTGTCCCAGTTGGAGAGGGTCTGTTTTACCGATAGTCTCAAAGTAAAAATCAATCTTCCATTCGGTTCTTCAGCTTCTCAACTTAAACCCCCCATTTCAGTGTGACACCCCACCCTCAATTCACTCAGCCTCATTTAGCCCACCAACCCACCTAATTTCAAGTTACATCCTCAAGGGAACTGCAGTGTTCCAAATGGGTATTAGATATCTCAGTTCAAGGAAATACCATCCTTCTTTCTGCCAAACACCCTAGAGGCAGTGGGGTTAAATCCCCAGTTTGTGCACTGTGTTTCCCTGTATTGGGACAGGAGCACAGAATCCATTGTATTCCTGTCCCAGGTGGAGAGGGTCTGTTTTATCCACAGTCTCAAAGTAAAAATCAATCTTCCATTCCGTTCTTCAGCTTCTCAACTTAAACCTCCCAATTCAGGGTCACCCCCCACCCTCAGTTCACTCAGCCTCATTTAGCCCACCAACCCACCTAACTTCAAGTTACATCCTCAAGGGAACTGCCCTGTTCCAATGTGCCCACATTCCTCGCCTCAAAGCATCTACTTTTGACTGCTCTAATCTGAAACCTCCTCTGGTTCTCATCCCTTGTTTCAGCTTGTCACATGTTTAGGTCTCAAAGGGTATCTCACCATCTGCTTGATATGGCGGCACCTTTAGACACTTAACTTCTATGGACAGTGGCTCAGGCTTCTTTTTATTTCCATCCCCAGTTCTGCAATGGAGCATTCCGAGGATAGACGCTCAATTAGTGGCTGGAAATAGGAGTGACAATGATAAAGTTGTCTACTTTATTACTATTTAATTTCTCCCACAATCTTGAATAATCTACGGACATACTTTTACTAAAAAGGAGTATTAAAAGAATTTAACAAAACCAAAAACTTACCAAAATTCATTTTTACTTTTCTGTTTTACTTGACCTAAGTTATTTGAAACTGCAGTACTTTGTGGCCACCTCATGCGAAGCATTGACTCACTGGAAAAGACTCTGATGCTGGGAGGGATTGGTGGCAGGAGGAAAAGGGGATGAGAGAGAATGAGATGGCTGGATGGCATCACCGACTCAATGGACGTGAGTTTGAGTAATGTCCCAAAGTTGGTGATGGACAGGGAGGCCTGGCGTGCTGCGATTCATGGTGTCACAAGGAGTCAGACACGACTGAGCGACTGAACTGAACTGAACTAAAGTTATTTGACCACAGAATCTCTTCAAATTTGCATGAAAATCCCTCTTCCATTGTTGTGTTTTCTTGTTGTAAATCACACAGCAATGAAAGGTTTCATTATAAAATATAAAAACTTTAACTAGAACCTGATAAACAGTAATAAATATATGACCCATATTTTCACCAGTGGAATGCTGATTTCCTGTTTTTGTCCTAGCAAAGAGAAAGAATTCATTATGCAACCTACCAGGCTCCTCTGTCCTTGGGAATTTCCCAGCAAGAGTACTGGAGTCAGATGCCATTGCCTTCTCCGAGTCTCTTCAAATTTGCATGAAAATCCCTCTTCCATTGCTGGGTTCTCTTGTTCTAGATCACACAGCAATGAAAAGTTTCTAAATTTGTATTATCTAATATAAAACTGGAACATAATAAACAGTAATAAATATGTGATCCACATTTTCACGAGCAGAATGCTGATTTCCTATTTTAGTCCTAGCCAAGAAAAATAATTTATTGGAGAAACAGAGAAGTTTTAAGTATGAGTTTTATGAAGGAGAGCAAAATTACACTCCTGAGAAGGATGAGAGCAGGCTGTCTAGAAACCAGGAGCGGTCCTGCCATGGGGTAGGGTCATGTGTGTCCTGTGTCATTTGACTGAGAAGTTGATGGACAGCTTTAGGTTATATAACTTTTCTCCCAGTGTGCAGGCAGTTACCCTTAAGTACCCAAGCAGAATCCATGGAGTGGGAGGGAAGACAGAAGCCCCAGTGCTATTTTTGTACATATGGCACCATGAACCCTGGGTTAATTAGTCACCTTTTAGGTCTTGGTGCACCTGTGCCACCCCGTGCTGGCACTTTGTCTTGCTTGGTCCTGACATGGCTGGAAACCTAGTGCTGGTCATTGGCCAGAACAGGGAGCCCCTCTGGGTGTGCTCTGACCACCAGTGTTCAGGTGGGGAAGAGGAAGACAAAGCATCCCTGGCTGCTAACCTGGCTCAAGTCTTATACTCCCAAGTAGATTCTGAACAGGGAACAGGCATCGTTCCCATGGGAAGTGGTTGGGAGTTTGCCATGTGATAGCTGTCTCCCAGCTGAGGGCTGACTCTCTATATAGTTGTCCTTTCTGCCTGAGAGAGTGTCTGAGCAAGGATGATATAAACGTCCTCCTGGGTTAATTCAAAAGTCATAGATATCTAAACTTGTCTAGATATATTTTTGGGTCATCTGAGAATTTTCCTTAATCTTTTTTTTATCCAACTGAGATCTTGAATGGAGTGGGGAACTCGGATTCTTATGGAAGTCTTGTGGGCCCTATGACTTCCTGAGTTGTTTAGAGTTTAAAGACGTCTGGAGCCGCAGTTTAGAGAGCAAAACACTGGTGATGGGGGCCAGAAGCAGTGGTGTTCAATGCTGAGTATAGTGAAGAAGGGGTCTGTGATCCAAGAGGCTCCTTCTCCTGTCCTGAAAGAGTTTCTGTAAACAGGGCTCAGGGGCTGGCTGATGGTTACTATTGCCGGGAGAAGAGGATGGGCATTTGTAGGCAAAATAAGCATTGTCAAGCCCTCAGAGTCTACCTGGGGAGTCTTTCAAAATTCAGAGCTTTTCCTAAAGGCAAGGAAAACTTGGACATAAGGGACCTCACTGGAATCCTAAGAGCAAGTCTTCAGCGATGGACAGTCAGTTATCCATCAGAAAAGGAAATGACAAAATCTTATAAGGAGGTTCAGGAGTCACTGAAGTCCCTAATGGCCTTTTCATGGCTGTGGCTTGAAATCCCTCACCTGTGATCTTGCTGGGCAGAATGTGATTCAGTTCTCATCCCAGTGGCTGTTGTGGCTTCCCTGAGTATTTTTTTTTAAGAAGTTATTTATGTATTTAACTTTGGTTGTGCTGGGTCTCCATTGCTGTGTGTCTTCTCTAGTTTAGAGGAGCAGGGGCTACCCTTCATTGGGATGCACTGGCTTCTCATTGGTGGCTTCTCTTACTGCGGAGCACAGGCTCTAGGACGCATGGGCTTCACTAGTTGCAGCAAGAAGTGGTAAAGTACAAGAAGTGTTAGGAGATTGCTGTTGTTGTTCAGTCTCTAAGTCATGTCTGACTCATTGTGGCCCCATGGAATGTAGCCGTCCAGGATCCCCTGTCCATGGGATTCTCTGGACAGGAATACTGGAGTGGGTTGCCATTCCCTTCTCCAAGGGAACTTCCCAATCCAAGGATCAAAGCCCGGTCTCGTGCCATATCAGGTAGATTGTTTACCATCTGAGGCACCAGGACAGCCATATTTCAGAAGGTAGCCAGAAAAATTTTAGCTCAATTTCTTTTTCTTTCTTTGTCCATTCTCTCCCTACCCTGTAGACACACTCAGCTTGAATTTTATAAACACAAAGTGGAGGAATTCATGGCATACAGTGTCTGGATTTGTACACTCAAAGGCAAAAATACTGGGAGTCTAGGTGCAGAGAAATGCAGAAGAAAATGCATTCTTTCACTTTCATTCTAGCCCTATGAGCCAGTTTAACAGTCCATAGTTTAAAATTTTCAATGGGGTGGCATGGAGACCTCCTCTACCTGAAACCTATCACATCAGGTTTTGACTCAAATCCACATGGCCAGGACTCCAAACCCCTAAAATCCAGTTTGGAACTTGAACCATGGTCTTTTAATTAGAATCACTCACCTGGTACCTGGACTTGGGACAGCTCAGGTTGTTTGTGTCTCAGTGAAGCAAGAATTCAGCAAAAGGCAAAGTGTTAGGGAAGAAATAGATCTATTTATATAGGATGCTTGTAAGAGATGCAAGGAGGCAGGTGACAGAGCTCTGCCTGGAGGATCAAGTGGAATACATTCTGTAGTCAATGGAAAGTGGAAGACTGGGAAAGACTGCCTGCCTTCTTTGAGTAGAGGTCAGGCTTACATCACTCCCTCCCAATTCATTTGGAGTAGGAGAGTGTCTGACCTTATGAGATCAAACTTGGATTACTGTAGAACTTCTTCAAATGGATAGAAGGGTCGTGACATTCCACTTTTACCTAAAGGCCTGGGAAACATCTCTTGTATTATTTATGGCTTTATATTTAAACAAAACCTGCCATCTTCCACTACATTATGATACCTTTCTTCAACAATGTTAACTTACAATGGTCTACCAATGGTTCCTAGATTTCTCTATCTCTATTCCCCTTCTAGATTTCTAGATATACCAGTCTGTCTGTCTGTGCTCAGTCCCTCATTCATCTCTGAGTCTTTGAAACCCCATCAACTTCAGCACTCTATGCTCTTTGTCCATGGGATTCTCTAGGCAGGAATACTGGAATAGGTAGCCACTTCCTCCTTCAGGAGATGTTCCAGAACAGGAATCAAACCTTTATCTCCTGCATTGCAAGTGGATTCTTTTCCACAGAGTCACCTGGGACAGCTACCTGTATCCTATGGTATTCTATCCCTGTCATATGGAGGCAGGCTCCTCCGGCCAAGAGCTGTCATTTGTCTTGGTGGGAGCCTTGTAAATGAAGGTCTCCAGCTTGGACTATTGCCTGAAATTTAGGGAGCAATTTTCTTCCCAACAAGTGGAAGAGGAAGTCATGCATGTGCAGAAACATCAAAGGTAAACTTTCCTAGCAAGGACTTGAGGGGAGGGGCATGCCATTTGGTTTGGGGTGTGCCTTCAATTCCCTTTATCATGGAAGATTGGAAGGACAAAGGCCCAGGGAGATCAGTCTGCACAGAGTAGCTGACACTCGTATGAAAGAACTATCCTCCCTGCCACATCAAGGGTTACCTGAAGCTCCTCTGGAGAAATGACCAGGTGTCCTCTGGGAACTCCTGGGACATCTTGAAGCTCCAGTCTCTTTACCTGAGGATATGTACTCAGAGTAAGGCCCACAGCTCTCTGACACCCAATAGAAGAAAGCAGAGGTTGCCTAACTTACCATATCTAACTGTGGTCTCTAAGAACAGAAAGCTGTGACTAGAAATTGAAGATCTGTAATTCCTCCCTCTCTTCACTATTACTGTCCTCTCTCCAGGTCCTCACACTGACTTTCCATCTCCTAACAAGACCTGTCCTCTCATGCTACAGCCTTAAATTCCCTGAAACCACCTTGGATGATGTGAGGGCTGCCAGTGAACAGCGTGGCCTCTCGACACGTGCAGACCAAATGTCTATTTCCAGCTCTGTCACAAGCCTAGTGAACTTGAGAATATTACCAAGTTCATAATCTTCAAAGTGAGTCTTCTAAACCCTATTTCATAAAACTATTGTAATATGTGTGATATTTATAAAGCTCTTGCACTAATGGATTTCAAAAAATGACATTTATTCCTCTGATAATTATGACCACAGACCATAGTATCAACTCTTGGTGATTTCTTTCTTTTTACTTGCATGAGATATCAGAAATATGTGGCCCTTTTGGAGTGGACAAAGTTCTGCTTAAATATAAAACTATATAAAATTTCCCCATTAGTAATTACGCCATTTGAATGTAGAGGAATCTCTCCTGCCTGGATGCTACTCAAAACTTCTAGAATTTGTGTCAAGGACGAAGATCTTCCCTCCCAGCTGCATTTTTATCCATACCACCACCTCCCATCTTCATTAATTTCACCAGCACTACAAGTGCAGCCTTCATTTGAAGTGGGTATTAGATATTTCAGTTCAAGGAAATACCATCTTGCTTTCTGCCAAACACCCTGGAGGCAGTGGGGTTAAATCCCCAGTTTATGCACTGTGGGGCAGAAGCACAGAATCCACTGTATTCCTGTCCCAGGTGGAGAGGGTCTGTTTTACTTGAAGTCTCAAAGTAAAAATCAAGGGTAATCTTCCATTCCCATCTTCATTAATTTCACCAGCACTACAAGTGCAGCCTTCATTTGAAGTGGGTATTAGATATTTCAGTTCAAGGAAATACCATCTTGCTTTCTGCCAAACACCCTGGAGGCAGTGGGGTTAAATCCCCAGTTTATGCACTGTGGGGCAGAAGCACAGAATCCACTGTATTCCTGTCCCAGGTGGAGAGGGTCTGTTTTACTTGAAGTCTCAAAGTAAAAATCAAGGGTAATCTTCCATTCTGTTCTTCAGCTTCTCAACTTAAACCCCTTATTTCAGAGTCACCCCCCACCTTCATTTCACTCAGCCTCATTTAGCCCACCAACCCACCTAACTTCAGGTTACATCCTCAAGGGAACTGCAGTGTTTCAAAGCGCCCACATTCCTCGCCTCAAAGCATCTACTTTTGACTGCTCTAATCTGAAACCTCCTCTCGTTCTCATCCCTTGTTTCAACTTGTCACATGTTTAGGTCTCAAAATGTATCTCACCATCTACTTGATATAGCGGCACCTTTAGACACTTAACTTCTATGAACAGTGGCTCAGGCTTCTTTTCATTACCATCCCCAGTTCTGCAGTGGAGCATTCCAAGGAGTAGATACTCAGTTAGTGGTTGAAAATATGAGTCACAATGATAGTGTTGTCTACTTTGTTACTATTTAATTTCCCCCACGATCTTGAATAAACTAAGGAGATACTTTTACTAAAAAGAAGTATTAAAAGAATTTAACAAAACCAAAACCTTACCAAAATTTGCTTTTTCTTTTCTTTTTTACTTGACCTAAGTAATTTTACCACTGCTTAGTTGCTTCAGTCGTGTCTGACTCTGTGTGATCCCATAGATGGCAGCCCACCAGGCTCCACCATTCCTGGGATTCTCCAAGCAAGAACACTGGAATGGATTGCCATTTCCTTCTCTGATGCATGAAAGTGAAAAGTGAAAGTGAAGTCCCTGAGTCATGTCCAATTCTCAGTGACCCCTTGAATCGCAACCTACCAGGCTCCTCTGTCCTTGGGAATTTCCCAGCAAGAGTACTGGAGTCAGATGCCATTGCCTTCTCCGAGTCTCTTCAAATTTGCATGAAAATCCCTCTTCCATTGCTGGGTTCTCTTGTTCTAGATCACACAGCAATGAAAAGTTTCTAAATTTGTATTATCTAATATAAAACTGGAACATAATAAACAGTAATAAATATGTGATCCACATTTTCACGAGCAGAATGCTGATTTCCTATTTTAGTCCTAGCCAAGAAAAATAATTTATTGGAGAAACAGAGAAGTTTTAAGTATGAGTTTTATGAAGGAGAGCAAAATTACACTCCTGAGAAGGATGAGAGCAGGCTGTCTAGAAACCAGGAGCGGTCCTGCCATGGGGTAGGGTCATGTGTGTCCTGTGTCATTTGACTGAGAAGTTGATGGACAGCTTTAGGTTATATAACTTTTCTCCCAGTGTGCAGGCAGTTACCCTTAAGTATCCAAGCAGAATCCATGGAGTGGGAGGGAAGACAGAAGCCCCAGTGCTATTTTTGTACATATGGCACCATGAACCCTGGGTTAATTAGTCACCTTTTAGGTCTTGGTGCACCTGTGCCACCCCGTGCTGGCACTTTGTCTTGCTTGGTCCTGACATGGCTGGAAACCTAGTGCTGGTCATTGGCCAGAACAGGGAGCCCCTCTGGGTGTGCTCTGACCACCAGTGTTCAGGTGGGGAAGAGGAAGACAAAGCATCCCTGGCTGCTAACCTGGCTCAAGTCTTATACTCCCAAGTAGATTCTGAACAGGGAACAGGCATCGTTCCCATGGGAAGTGGTTGGGAGTTTGCCATGTGATAGCTGTCTCCCAGCTGAGGGCTGACTCTCTATATAGTTGTCCTTTCTGCCTGAGAGAGTGTCTGAGCAAGGATGATATAAACGTCCTCCTGGGTTAATTCAAAAGTCATAGATATCTAAACTTGTCTAGATATATTTTTGGGTCATCTGAGAATTTTCCTTAATCTTTTTTTTATCCAACTGAGATCTTGAATGGAGTGGGGAACTCGGATTCTTATGGAAGTCTTGTGGGCCCTATGACTTCCTGAGTTGTTTAGAGTTTAAAGACGTCTGGAGCCGCAGTTTAGAGAGCAAAACACTGGTGATGGGGGCCAGAAGCAGTGGTGTTCAATGCTGAGTATAGTGAAGAAGGGGTCTGTGATCCAAGAGGCTCCTTCTCCTGTCCTGAAAGAGTTTCTGTAAACAGGGCTCAGGGGCTGGCTGATGGTTACTATTGCCGGGAGAAGAGGATGGGCATTTGTAGGCAAAATAAGCATTGTCAAGCCCTCAGAGTCTACCTGGGGAGTCTTTCAAAATTCAGAGCTTTTCCTAAAGGCAAGGAAAACTTGGACATAAGGGACCTCACTGGAATCCTAAGAGCAAGTCTTCAGCGATGGACAGTCAGTTATCCATCAGAAAAGGAAATGACAAAATCTTATAAGGAGGTTCAGGAGTCACTGAAGTCCCTAATGGCCTTTTCATGGCTGTGGCTTGAAATCCCTCACCTGTGATCTTGCTGGGCAGAATGTGATTCAGTTCTCATCCCAGTGGCTGTTGTGGCTTCCCTGAGTATTTTTTTTTAAGAAGTTATTTATGTATTTAACTTTGGTTGTGCTGGGTCTCCATTGCTGTGTGTCTTCTCTAGTTTAGAGGAGCAGGGGCTACCCTTCATTGGGATGCACTGGCTTCTCATTGGTGGCTTCTCTTACTGCGGAGCACAGGCTCTAGGACGCATGGGCTTCACTAGTTGCAGCAAGAAGTGGTAAAGTACAAGAAGTGTTAGGAGATTGCTGTTGTTGTTCAGTCTCTAAGTCATGTCTGACTCATTGTGGCCCCATGGAATGTAGCCGTCCAGGATCCCCTGTCCATGGGATTCTCTGGACAGGAATACTGGAGTGGGTTGCCATTCCCTTCTCCAAGGGAACTTCCCAATCCAAGGATCAAAGCCCGGTCTCTAGAGCACAGGCTCTAGGGCGCATGGGCTTCACTAGTTGTAGCAAGAAATGGTAAAGTAGAAGCAGTGTTAGGAGATTGTTGTTGTTGTTCAGTCTCTAAGTCATGTCTGATTCACTGTGGCCCCATGAAATGTAGCCCTCCAGGATCCCCTGTCCATGGGATTCTCTGGGCAGGAATACTGGAGTAGGTTGCCATTCCCTTCCACAGGGGAACTTCTCAATCCAAGGATTGAACCCGGGGTCCTGCCATATCAGGTAGATTCTTTACCATCTAATGCAACAGGGCATCCATATTTGAGAAGGTAGCCAGAAAATTTTTAGCTCATTTTCTTTTTCTTTCTTTTTCCATTCTCTCCCTATCCTGTAGACACACTCAGCTTGAATTTTCTAAACACAAAGTAGAATCATTCATGGCATACACTGTCTGGATTTGTATACCCAAAGGCAAAGATACTGGGAGTCTAGGTGCAGAGAAATGTAGAAGAAAGTACATTCTTTCACTTTCATTCTAGCCCTATGAGCCAGTTTAACAGGCAATAGTTTAAAGTTCTCGATGGGTTGGCATGGAGACCTCCTCTACCTGAAACCCAACACATCAGGTTTTGACTCAAATCCACATGGCCAGGACTCCAACTCCCCAAAAATCCAGTTTGAGACTTGAACCATGGTCTCCTATTAGAATCACTCACCTAGTATCTGGACTTAGGGCAGCTCAGGTGGTTTGTGTCTCAGCACAGAAGCAATTCAGCAAGAGGCAAAGTGTTAGGGAAGAAATAGATTTATTTAAATAGGATGCTTGTAAGAGATGCAAGCAGGCAGAAGACGTTGCTCTGTCTGGAGGATTAAGTGGAATGCATTCTGTAGTCAGTGGAAAGTAGAGGAGTAGGATTCCCCAAAAATCGAGTTTGAGACTTGAACCATGGTCTCCTATTAGAATCACTCACCTAGTATCTGGACTTAGGGCAGCTCAGGTGGTTTGTGTCTCAGCACAGAAGCAATTCAGCAAGAGGCAAAGTGTTAGGGAAGAAATAGATTTATTTAAATAGGATGCTTGTAAGAGATGCAAGCAGGCAGAAGACGTTGCTCTGTCTGGAGGATTAAGTGGAATACATTCTGTAGTCAGTGGAAAGTAGAGGAGTAGGAAAGACCGCCTTCTTGAGTACAGGTCAAGCTTACATCACTCCCTCTCAATTCATTTGGAACAGGAGAATGTCTGTCCTTATCAGGTCAAGCTTGGATTATTGTAGAACTTCAAATCAATACAAGGCTGGTGACATTGTTCTTTTCCCTAAAGGCCTGGGTGACATCTCATGTATGATTTATGGCTTTATATTTAAAGGAACCTGCCTTCTTCCACTACATTCTGATACCTTTCTTGAACAATGTTAACTTACAACAGGCTACCAATGGTTCCTAGGTTTCTCGAAGTTGGTGATGGACAGGGAGGCCTGACGTGCTGCAAATCATGGGGTTGCAAAGAGTCGGACACGACTGAGTGACTGACCTGAACTGAACTGATTCCCCTTCTAGACTTCTAGATCTACCTGTTTGTCTGTCTCTCTGTGCTCAGGCCATCATTCATGTCTGACTCGTTGCAACCACATAACTATAGCACTCCAGGCTCTCTGTCCCTGGGATCCTCCAGGCAAGAATACATGAATGGGTAGCCACTTCCTCTTCCAGGAGATGTTCCAGAACAGGGATCAAACCTTCATCTCCTGCATTGCAGGTGGATACTTTTCAAAAGAGTCAACTGGGACAGCTACATGTATCCTACGCTATTCTACCCCTGTCATATGGAGGCAGGCTCCCCCAGGCAAAAGCTGTCATTTCTCTTGGTGGGAGCCTTCTAAATGAAGGTCTCCAGCTTGGACTACTGTCTGGAATTTATTGAGCAGTTTTCTTTCCAACAAGTGGAAGGGGCAGTTATGCATGTGCAGAAACATCAAAGGTAAACTTTCCTAGCAAAGAATGAAGGGAAGGTCACGACACTTGGTTTGGGGACTTCCTTCAATTCCCATTATCATGGAGGATTGGAAGGACAAAGGCCCAGGGAAATCAGTCTGCTCAGAGTAGCTGACCCATGTATGAAAGCACTGGGATGACCCAGAGAGATGGTATAGGCAGGTAGCTGGGAATGGGGTTCAGGATTGGGAACTCATGTACACCCATGGCGGATTCATGTTGATGTATGGCGCAACCAATACAGTATTGTAAAGTAAGTAAAAAAAAAAAAAAAAAAAAAAGTGTCCTCCCTGTCACATCAAGGACTCCCTGAAGCTCCTCTGCAGAAATCACCAGGTGTCCTCTGGGAACTGCTGGGAGGTCTTGCAGCTCCTGTCTCTTTACCTGAGGACATGTGCTCAGAGTAAGGCCCACAACTCTCTGAGACCCAATAGAAGAAAGCAGAGGTTGCCTAACTTAACATATCTACGTGTGGTCTCTCAGGACAGAAAGCTGTGACTGGAAATTGAGGCCTTCTGATGGCTGGGTGCACTTGTCCTCAGTCAGGATCCTAGGAAGACCTGTATTTCCTCCCTCCTTTCACTATTACTGCCCTCTTCCAGGGCCTCACACTGACTTTCCATCTCCTAACAAGACCTGTCCTCTCATGCTACAGCCTTAAATTCCCTGAGACCACCTCAGAGGATATGAGGGCTGCCAACCTGTGGTCACTCATGGCTGACCCTAGGGGAGGGATTCTATAACAGTGGTATAGTGTGAGTGGTTCCTTCAGTCCTCATGGTCCTCTACTTGACTCTTGGCCTGACCTGGAGTTCCTCCTGAGCTTGACCCCTGAGACCCGGTGCCTCACTCCTGAGATGCTCTAAAAGGAAATGTGTGGAGTGCATCATGCCTGCGTTCCCAAATTTGCCAGTGTGCGGTGTAGAGGGGCAGGGCTGGATTTTAGGTGCAGTCCCTTTATCCTAATTTGGAGTCACTAGTTTTCCACTCTGTACTGAAGTGAGGCTTCTCCCAGTAGACCAAGGCTCTCACCTCCCTGAGACCTCTCCAGTGGAAAGTGAAGCACTGCAACCAGAAAGCTTTCTCCTGGGTCTCATGGGGCTGACCTCAGAGGTGGGCCTCCATGTCAGGGACTCGCTGCCAACAGAGACCACCAGATGGAGCTTCAAGAAAAGGAATTTATTAGAGAATTCGGATCCGGGCCCCCACCAAGCCAATTATAGGTGGAGAGCCCCAATGCTCCGCTTTGGAGATCTTTTATACCTAAGTGAAGGGGATGATTGAAAAAAGGCGAGTTGGCAAAGCGGGATTGGGTACACAGCAGGCCAGGTTTATGATGTGGATCGTGACATTTGCAGTTTGCAGCAAGATCCTGTTTCTCAGGGTAAGAACTTCATTCTTGGGTGCTGAACAAACATTGCGGTTTTAATCAGTACATTTCTGTTAGGAACTTCTGTGCAGGTGGGACTTTCCGCTCGGACGAACCCTGGCTGCCCCTTTCTTTACCTTCAAGTCTCCTTCTGAGAGGTTTTCTTCTTCATTCCCTACTAGTCTTAACAGGAAATCAAATCTTTGATTCATCCTCCTACTCCTCCTCATTTTGTATTTGCTCTACCTTCCCCAAAATACCCTCCAGAGGGTCTGTCATTTTTCCGATTAGCCCCTAGAAGGTTGCACAAATCAAACTGAAGAATGGGCACACCCAGGGTGGACACATTTGCAACTAGCCCTCCATCTAGCATGCTAGTTAGCTTCCCATCGGTAGGGTACAAGCATATAGGGGTTGAGAGAGACAGTCTGAAGCAGGGGGAATAGGAACAGCACAGTTAAGGGGATGCCACCAGTCTGAGTCGCAACGGGTCGCCAGAGTATTCCACTCTCCATTTTGGGTTTTTTCTCTCCAGCAGAGGGTGTTTCTTGATCCAGGAGTGATGAATGCAGGCGCTCTTCCCTGCCACTTTGACTGCCGTCAGTGTGCTCAAAATGACGGTATAAGGTCTGTCGCAGCAGGTGGCGAGTGTTTCTGGGTTTAACTTCTTGATCAGGACCAGTTCACCAGGATCACAGAGAGGCGGCTGGGCCGAAGTACTGGAAGTTTCAGGTCTGCTCTCTCGAACCGCTGCTTTAGCCCGGGTCCAGGCTAACTGTAGGCCCTGTAAGGATCTAAGGAGATAATCGTTAGTTATCTCCATGAGGGTCTCCTCCCCCAGCTTGGGAATGAGTTGGGGAGGTCACCCATAGACGATCTCGAAGGGTGTAAGTCCGGCTATAGAAGGAGTGCGCTGGGATCGGAGGAGCGTGAAAGGTAAGAGAGTAGCCCAGTCCCCACCAGTCTCTGTTTTATACTTTGTCAATGTTTCCTTCAAGCTTCTATTCATCCTTTCCACCTGTCCTGAACTCTGCAGTCTATATACACAATGCAGTTTCCATCTAATTTTTAATGCTTCAGCCAATTCACGAGATATCTGGACGATAAACACCGGGCCATTGTCGGACCCCAGACTGCTAGGTAATCCAAACCTAGGGACAATTTCAGAGACCAATTGCTTCACTACTTTCAGGGAAGTCTCTTTTTTGGTGGGGAAAGCTTCTGCCCATCCGGAGAAGGTGTTGACTAAAACAAGAAGATAGCGATGGCCTCCTCTTGCAGGGGGCATCTCAGTGAAGTCCACTTCCCAAGCTTCTCGTGGCTCAGTTCCCCTGTGGCGAATGCCTCTTTCGGCTATCTTAGTTGGGTTAGCATTTACTCGGGCGTAAGTCAGACATCGAGCGGCTATGTCTCGAGCAATTCTGTAGACCCCACAGATCAGGTACTTTTTCCTCAGTAATTCTGGCAGTTTGTTTCCACCCAGGTGGGTTGCCTGATGGGCTTCAGAAAGGAGGGCTCTACCAGTTGCCTCTGGAACTAGCACCCGGTCATCTGGCAGAATCAGCCACCCCTGGTCCGTGGCCTGCCCCCCTAGTTTCTGGCCCAGATCAGTCTCTTTTTGGTTATACACAGGGGGTTCCTTCGTAGGTTCGGCGGTGGTCAGGATCAGAGTAGGGGCTCCTCCCCCTACTAGTCTTAAGGCTGCTTCCCGGGCAGTTTCATCTGCGAACCGGTTTCCCCGCACTTCAGGGGAGTTCCCGGTTTGGTGCCCCCGACGATGTATGACCCCACCTCCTTAGGTTCCCAAACGGCTGATAGGAGGTCTACAATCTCAGGGGCGTTTTTAATAGTCTTTCCTCCTGCCGTCAGGAGTCCCCTTTCCTGGTATAAGGCCCCTTGGACATGAACAGTGGCGAAAGCATACCTGCTGTCGGTATAGATGTTTAAACGTTTCCCTTTTCCCCACCTTAAGGCCTTGGTCAGGGCGCTAGGTTCAGCAGACTGAGAGCGGGGCCACTCACCAAGGCCGTCTTCAGGTCTTCGAAAGCCTTCTTGGCAGCTTCCGTCCACATGAAGGCGGGGTCCTTGCCGCTTGTAGCCGTGTATAGAGGTTTGGCTGTCTCAGACTGCCCTGCGGCCAAGATCTGAAATGCGGCCGGCCGATTTGGGATATCGCTTTGGCTGGCCCGTAGCCCCGATTATCTGAATCTTCTCTCGGGATATGGGCCCTACTGGATATTTTAGCACCGAGTGTGTGGCTCCTGTATCCACCAAGAAATCGATCTTCTGGCCCCCCACAGAAAGGGTTACCCTGGGTTCCCGGGGGCCCAAGGAACCCTGACCCCTCTATTCAGTCTCTTCTATCAAGATTGGAGCAGGCTGCGACCCCTTCTTCAGCCGTCTTGGACACTCTCGCTTCCAATGCCCTTCCTCTTTACAATATGCACACTGGTTCTTTCCCAAAGTGCCTCGCTGGCTCTTCCTCTGCGTGCCTCTCCCCTGGGAGCCCAAGGGCACCTCTCAAGCCAGGAGGACCTTGGCCATCTTCTTAGTGAGCTCCTTGGTAGCTCGGGTAGGATCCTCTCAATTCTCAAACACCTTCTGGGCCACTGCCAGGAGCTCGGACAGGGACTTTCCTTCAAACCCTTCTAACTTGTGCAACTTTCTTTTGATATCTGGGGCCGCCTGGACTACGAAGGAGAGCACCACAGCCACCCAGTTCTCCGGGGCTTCTGGATCAGTCGGGCTCCAGGTCTTGTAGGCTTGATTAAGCCTCTCTAGAAGGGCAGTGGGACTCTCCTTTGGCCCTTGCCTGGTCTCAGTAATCTTAGCCATATCAGTGGGCTTCCAGGCCACAGCCCGTAAACCTGCCAATAGAGTCTGGTGGTACCGGTTGAGGGCCCCCAGCCCCCCTGCACTATTGTGGTCCCAAGTGGGGCGAGAGGAGGGAAAGCCCTCCTCAATGAGGAGGGGGGTTTGTTGTCAGTTCTCCATGATCATCTCGGACCTGTTTCTTACTTTTGGTTTTCACTCTTTCTCTCTCCTCAGTGGTAAATAGAGTACTGAGGAGTTGCTGGCAATCATCCCATGTGGGCTGGTGAGTATAAAAGACAGACTCCAAGAGCATGATGACCGCCTGGGGATCATCAGAAAAAGAGGGGTTCTGACTCTTCCAGTTATAGAGATCTGACGTAGTGAATGGGACATACATCCACACCAGTCTCCCGGTGGGCCCCACCTCCCATCTCCCGCAGAGGATAGAGGCCCGCAGGCTCAGGCGGTCCAAAGGCAGTGCCCGCCCAGGTATGAGGGAGACTCACCAAGGATGAGGTGGCCTCGGTGGAGTTAGGGGAAGGAGACCTATCCCCCTCAAGCTCCCTCCTGGGGTAGGGTGGGGGCCTCCTTTGGAGGGATGATTCAGGCTCTTGGGGCAACACTGGGGCTGAGGGTTTTTTAGACTTAGGTGGCTGCGCCACCATTATGCACGCTGAACGCCCTTCCTTCCCTCCCAATTTAGCAAGTTCCAAACACCCGCAGTTTTTCAGGTATGTGGGCTTATCCCAAATTATCTCAATCCACACATCAATATAAGGGATCTGATCCAGATGGCCCGGATTCCTATAACACACACGCTGAACTCGCCTAGCCACTGCCAGGTCGAGAGAGCCATCGCTCAGCCAGTCCACCCCAAAGGTGGGCCAGTCCAGCTCACAGAATTTCCTTAGGTCAAAGGTGCATACAGTCACCCTGTAGCCCCTTGCTCGTCGCTTAAAATCAGCGAAGTTCTCAATTAAATAGTCGAGTGGGCTCAATGGGCCACTCGAACTGCCTTGTCCCATCCTGGCAGGGAGGGAGAGGCAGATTTCGTTATTCAGAAAGAGGGGATAGGAAAAAATAGACAAATAACCAAACAGACAGTTTTAAAACCAGAAACCCAGATCCAGGCCTCCTGGATTCATCACTCCGTTTGGCAATTGTGTGGGACTTCCTGGCAGCGTCCCGCCATCCGCACACAACTCAGAATAGATTCTGCGGACTAATTACCAGATGAAAAAATTAAACAGGCCTGACTTACCGGCGCCACGCAGGACTTCAGGTGAATTGGTGCGCTGGCAGTCTACAGGCAGCAGAATCCCGGACGAGCCCTTAAATGTTAGGGACTCGCTGCCAACAGAGACCACCAGATGGAGGTTCAAGAAAAGGAATTTATTAGAGAATTCGGATCTGGGCCCCCACCAAGCCAATTATAGGTGGAAAGCCCCGATGCTCGGCTTCAGGGATCTTTTATACCTAAGTGAAGGGGATGATTGAAATAAGGCGAGTTGGCAAAGCGGGATTGGGTACACAGTGGGCCAGGTTTATGACGTGGATCGTGACATTTGCAGTTTGCAGCAAGATCCTGTTTCTCAGGGTAAGAACCTCATTCTTGGGTGCTGAACAAACATTGTGGTTTTAATAAGGTCATTTCTGTTAGGAACTTCTGTGCAGGTGGGACTTTCCGCTCGGACGAACCCTGGCTGCCCCTTTCTTTACCTTCAAGTCTCCTTCTGAGAGGTTTTCTTCTTCACTCCACAGTCCCCCCTGTTCTGGGCTCAGAGGTCCTCTTGCCCCTCGTTCAGGGACCTCACCCTCACTCCTGACCAGACCGACTGCATCCTCACTCACCTGAGGATGTGCTCTTCAGAACAAAGGCATTACTTTCCTAGAAGTTCTTGATTGGAAGATAGGATGAACGAGAGGTGTGCAAAGCTACTGGGGCCTTCTGAGGAGGAGAACATTCTAGGGCTCCAGTCTCTTCTGGAGTCAGTGGTCCCCCAGTCTTAGATCAGGTTTCTTATCTTGACTTCCTGTAGCATATCAGAATCCACCTCCTGGCTGAATCAGAGGCCTGTGGCCTAGGTTTCGCATTCTTGAGACAACATAAAGGAAGGGGAGAGAGCTCCTCCCTGGCTACCCTTGCCTCTTCCTCTGTGCCGTCCCCCTTGCTGTGGGGGGTCCACTCATCAGCACCCAGTGTCCTCACTGTAAATCCTATGAAGGCCTGTTAGGATCTCTTACTTGGGCAGAATTGGGACTGCTGCCACGAGACCAAGACACTCAGCTCCCTGAAAACCCCTCCACCCTTGCCTTGCAGGAAAGGAAAGCACAACTCAGACAGACTGATCTCCCCATGACCACACAAGGCAAGAAGCAGGATACAGTTTCTGGGACCCCTAGTGTTCTAAAGTCTTCCCCTTGATAACTATCAGAGGCTGGGACTCTTCCATCCATTGACCTGACACAGCACTTAAGCTAAGGCTTTTATGTCCCTTAGAATCAGGAAGGATAAATGAGGTCATATTGATCTTTTCAGGGTATCTGACATTGCATGTGTTCATGGCCACTTTGTCCCTGAGTAGTTTTGTCTTTTGTTCTAAAATCTTCCCCTTGATAACTATCAGAGGCTGGGACTCTTCCACCCATTGACCTGAGGACACAGCACTTAAGCTAAGGCTTTTATGTCCCTGAGACTCAGGAAGGATAAATGAGGGCATATTGATCTTTTCAGGGTATCTGACATTGCATGTGTTCATGACCACATTGTCCCTGAGTAGTTTTCTCTTCTTTCATACCATTCATTTATAGCATTTTAAAAACTTTATTCTGAAACAGTTCTTTTGGACAGTGCCCCATGTATTCAACAAGACACATTTTTTGGAGTGTTTAGAGGAAAAATCAATGAAAAGACATGATGTCTGGCTTAGGCTGGGAGAAGCGGCACATTGTGGGCTGTCCACTAATCCAGATCGGGGGACTAGTCCTAGGAAGACCACTTCATCAGTTTGTGAACTTGAGAAACTGGGAAGTTATCCATCCATAAATGGAGTCTGCTAAATCCGATCCTGCATGAATGCTGGAATGCATGTACTACATATAAAGCAGGGGCATACTGATGAAGAAGTATTGGTTTGTAGTAAGTGGAAGGTATGATTACTATGGACCCCTCAAACCCCTCCTTCCCATGTGAGTTTATTTTTAATCCAGGAGAAAGTAGAGCATATGCAATGAATTAGCACAAAAGAAACAAATATTCTTAAATGAGCTAAATAAGTCAAAGTATTTTTTATTTTTACTAAAAGAGAGTTTAAAAGAAATAAGGTACACCACAAGTCAAAGGCTTTTTACTCTCTTCTTTTCTCCATTTTATTTTTGTTTCTGAGTAGTTTCTGTGGTCTTCGTTCACATTAGCATGAAAATCACTCTTGCGCTGCTGTGTTACCTTCTTTCAGATTATAAAGACAATATAGATGGCTGCTGAATTTCTTTTATATCTACCAAAACTGTACGTTTAAAATTTTAAAAACAGCAGTGAATATAACAGCAGTAACATTACCAAATTAATACTCTGACGAAATACAACCTTTTAGAAGTAAAAATATTTGGGAAAAAAATAATATGTAGAAGTTACTCATGTGAAAAAGATAAATGTGATAGAAATAAATTTGATCTAACCCCTACTACCATGCACTCTTTAGAAGCTTGACTGCTCTTAAAGAAACATTCTGTTCTAATGTCATGTTATCTTGTTTGCATTGTGAACAATATATCCAGTACTTTCAGTTTGGTTTACAAATATCCAAACTTTTAAAATGTTAAAACAGCTGGAAACTATGATTTATATGATGTACACACTTGAATTCTGAAGCACAATAAAACTTATCCAAAGTAAGAACATTTGAAAATACTAAACACCTCCTTCACCTCTTTACCTTTCTACTTTAAATCATTGTTCATTAGGTATTTCTCATATGGATACAAGAAAATAGATATATATTTTGTTAAAACAAACTAGACCTAACATCGCTTACCATTTAAAACTGTAAGAAGATAACGAGTTTTGTTCCCTCCACCCTACTACTCTGCACTACTTAGGAGCTTGACTGCTCTCTTTCAACACAAAGGGAACAAAGTGCCCTGCCCCCTCCCTAGATGTGGCAGGAGCTGCAGGGCTTGGCTCTGGAAGCTGCACAGGCCTCAGCCATGGTTGGAGCACTGGCTGCACCTCACAGCCCTGCGCTCTTCGCCTGATCTCTCAGAGCCTCGTCATAGAGGTCTGGGAAGGAACTAGGGACCCTACTGCGGAACTTGACTGGAACCTCCAGTACCTTCATCTTACTGGTCTCAACAAAAACTCTCAGGCCCCACAGGAACTCGTAGCGTGGAGGATCACTATTGGGCACCTGGTGGTAGTTCAGGTACTCCTTCTGCACCAGATCTTTGGTGATGAGCCTTCTGGGCTCCCCAAAGATCCAGTGCCTCCTCCCAGCATAGATCCCCAACATACTAAGGAATTCCCAGATCTCCTTCTCGGTGGCGAGGTTACTATTCATGAAGATGACCCCCAGGAGTACCAAGAGGAGACCGGACTTGGGCAGCCCCTCCTGACCACTTGGACAATCGTTTTTCCCAAGGTTGAGCTTGCTGATGAGGGTGTAGATGTTCCTGCTATGGTTGACTTCTTTTATATTCAGACCAAAGACCAGCTCCACACGCTCACAGGCTATACTGAGGATCTCAGGGAAGTGCTGCCTGTACTTCCTGCTGACGATTTTCATCAGGGCATTCTGCATGATGGGCTCCTTCTTGGTGTACTTCTCCAGCAGGAACTCTACCAGTATCCTGGCCTTCCTGGCCAGAGGATCTTTGTGAGTGCTCTGAGTGGCAGGGGCTGCCTGGGAGGCACCTGCACTTTCCTCCTTGGGGCCCTGGGCACCTTCATCAGATCCTGCACAGGAAGGCCCTGCAGCAGGAGAGCTAGGGGCCATGGCTCCCTGAAGCTCCTGGTGATCGCCAGCAGCAGGGGAGCTTGGGGGAGAACCCTGAGGGGCAGATGAGGGGGAAGAAGGGCACTCCTCCTTTGGGGCTGCAGCAGCACTGGCCTGGGCCTCCTGAGTATTCCCCCAGACCTGGTGGCGTTTCCCGTGGGCATGGGACTTGTTCTTGTGCCTCCGAGGCATGCTGATAGCAGGTCAGGGACAGTAGGTGGGAGTGCGGAAGGAGAGCAGGCAAGGAGGGCACCTGGAGGAGGGACAAGGACATGCTGTGAGAACCTTCAGTGAGGAGAGTCCTCCCTGGCTTGAATGGAAACTGCCTCTGAGGGGTCCTTGAGGCCAGTGTTCTAGAACCCACAGGGCTCCTGTTCTCCTGGTCAGCCTGTCCCCTGAGACCACTGAGTAGCAAGGGAGAGTGAGCCCTGGGGTGCATCAGACAGTCCTGCCTGGGCATTAGAAGGGGAGGGAAGAGGGGGCTGGCAGGGGAGGCAGGTCCTCTCAGCTGACATTCAGAGTCAGGATGAAAATTGGTGCGAGACACCCCCACATCCAATGCCTCCTCTCCTGGACCCAGCCCGTTCCCTCTCCTGTCTGAAATTGATGCTGCCACCTTCCTTGTCACCCCAGACGAGAAGAGGAAGGTGTACTCAGCCTACCATGGAGGGTCCCAGGACCTTCCCTTCTGCTGTCTGGTGGCTGCCCCTTCACAACCAGGCTCCAAGCTCCCCTTTTAGACCGCTGTACCCCTTCCCGATGTTTGCCCGGGAGGAAGCAATGATCACAGGGGAGGGTCCTGACGCACCCGTTTGTCGGGAAGGCTGGTCCTTATCCTGACTCTTCCCGAACCCTGATATCTTCCCTCTACTGACCAGCTGCCAGCCCCTCAGACCCAAGTCCCCTCTTCTCCGAGTGTCCTGTGTCTGAGGTTGCAGTGAGGGAGCCCCTCAGCCTTTACAGCTGCCCGGCAGCTGCCCAGGTGATCCACAGCCAAATCATAGTGAGTCGGGGGTTACACATGGCTGCTGTTCTGGTGCATGGAGACCCTCAGTCCCCCGAGGGCCCCTCCTTCACTCTACAGTGCTCATGGCTCTCCCTCTACTGGGTGGAGCTGGGATCCACAGAGCCTGACAGGCATTCTTCCGGAGACCCATAAGGGTTAGTGGACAGTCTTGGGGCCTAAGAGCTAGGCTGGATCCTCTGGTCTGGAGTGCAGGGCTAAGATGACCGGAGGCTATGCTCCCCCTCTTTTCAGAGGGAAAAGGGATTCGGGGTGCAGAGACATGTCCCTCTTTAATAACACACGTCACGTCCGATCTTGACACCCGATGACACTTGGGACTGCTCCCTCTGGCCACCGTCAATGGCAGCTCTCGGAGATAGCGGCGGCACTGTCAAGGATGGCGTCGCTCCTCCAGCGTGCTTAGGAGGACGTCACCTCCGGTCATGCGCATCTGGGCTCCAAGAGGACAGCAGGGGTGGGACCTGGACAGGCGGGGTTCCGGGGGAGCTTCTCCCAGGACTGGCACGTGGAATTTCCCTTGACTCTTAAGGGGTCCTGGGACGTCCCTGTCCTGAACTGTCAGCTGGCTCACTCCACGCCTCTCATTTGCGTCAGCACCCCCAGGAGGAAGAATTGGGGAGCCCAAGCCCAGCGACCTTACTGGAGCCCATGAGACCAACACTGAAGGGTCTCTTGGGCTCATTCTTCTATAGTTAAGCGATGCTCTGTCGTTCTCCATGCCTTCACTTTACCCCTGTAGATGCTGGGCTACGTCCCATCTGCTGATTCAAGGCCAAGGCCTCATATCGAAGATGTGAACCCCCCGAGTTCTCCCAGTATGAAGTGCACATACGTCTTATCTCACCATTTCCACTCGAGGCTTCCTGGAAATGGCTGCTACAGGTAAAATGAGCTGAGAGGGAAGGATGAGAGACTGTCTTGTGAGGTGTGGAACCCCTCACATCTCACTCAGAAACTTCATTCATATTGACTGCTGACAGGGCCTGGAAATCCTTCCCTTTCTGGTATAAGTCCACCTCTGTCCCCAGCCATGCTCATAGAATTCCAGAGAGTAAGTGAAGGGGCTCCTTAGCCTGACAGTTCTAACTGTGGGCTCTCAGTCGACTGCAGGGTCATTGCAGGGTACAAAAAGCAGCAGACTGTGTTTCATTGTGATCTCAGCTACTCTGAAGGTGGTACTAACTCTGAAAAGGAGTTACAGAAAATTAACAGTTCTACAGTATCTGTTCGTCATGAATATACATAGTATACTATTCTGTTCGAGCCTTCTTTTTCCTAAGTCTCTCAGGAAATTCTTCTGGTTGCCTCCATGAATACTGTATACGTTTTTCTAAAGTTTTTTTGCAGGTAAATTTTTTTCTATGGTTGCTTTTATTTATGGTGTTTTTTCTGTTACTTGGTGTAAGTAACTGTTCATTCTTCCAGATCAACTGGATGATTTTGCTGCCATGATCTTTTTTTTTTTTTTTAGATTTTTGAAGTCTGTTATAGGTTTCAATATGTCCTGTCCTGTTTTCTAAGATTTTTAGTTCAAGAATCAAATTGTTACTGTGATCTTTCGCTTTTCATTACTTCTGACTTTTATCCATATGGCATTGTTTTATATAACTCTAGTGGCTATGTGGAATTCTCCAGATTTTTTTGTAGTTTTTAAATTCATAGATTAACAATTATTTAAATTAGAAGATAATGAAATGGTGTGTCAGGTTCTCTTGTATGAAGCAGCGATCAGTATACATACATCCCTTCCCTCATGATCTTCTCTCCCTTCCCCGACCTCAACCCTCATGGTAATCACAGAGCTGATCCTTGTGTCACCCAACAACTTCCCCCACATGCCTGTTGTCCACATGGTAGTGCATATTTGTCCATGCCACTCTCTCTATTCATCTCACTGTCTGCTTCCCCCGATGTGTCCACACGCCCTTTCTCTAGGTCTGTGTCTCCATTCTTGCCCTGCAAATAGATTTATAACTACCCTTTGACAGCTTTTCTTTTTCATTCTCTTAGTAGTGTATTTTGAAGATAAAAGCTTTTAATATTAACAAGGTTCAGCTTATTGTTTCCTTTCATGGACCGTGCTTTTGGTGTTGTGCCTAAATCTCCTTACCAAACTCAAGTTTTGCCCCCATGTTATCTTCTAGACTTTTTTGCCTATTCCATATGGCATGTGGAATCCTAGTCCCATCCAGCGATCAAACCTCCTCCCCTAGCAGTGAAAGTGTTGAGTCTTAAACACTGGACTGCCAGGGATGTCCCTGCAACTTTTTTCAAATTGTGAGTTTTTCATTTAGGTCTGTGATTCCCTTTGAGATAATTATTTTGAAAGGCTTAGCATTTGTATGTAGATTCATTTTTCTTAGATATGGATGTCTAGTTATCCCAAGACTGTAAGTTTAAAAGACTGTCTTTTTCCATTGAATTGCCTTTGCGCCTTTGTTAAAGGTCGATTGAGTGTTTGAGGTGTCTGTTTCTAGATTTTTTGTTCTGTGCCTTTGATCTGTCTGTTATTCTGTTAATAGCATACAGTCTTGAGTATTGTAGCTTTAAAGTAAATTTTGAAATCCAGTAATAATAATTCTCTGACTTTGATCTTTCATATTGACTTTAGTGGTTATTATGGGTAATTTCATTTTTGACATGAAAATTAAAGTGTTGGCTCCCGTCTACAAGCTAATTTGCTGGAATTTTGAACAGAATTGCATTAAGTAGCTAGGTTAAGTTAGTAATAAGTGACGTCTCAACAATATAGCATCTGCCTATCTATGAATATGGTGTGTCTATTTATATACATCTTCTTTAATTTTTTTGTGCAGTTTATGATTTTTTCTCATGTAAATCTTTTTTTGTTTGTTTGTTTGTTTAATGCTTTATTCCATTTCACAGTACTGTATTGGTTCTGCCATACATTGACATGAATCAGCCACAGGTGTACACGATCTCCCCATGCTAAAGCCCCCTCCCACTGCCCTTCCCTGTCCATCCCCCCAGTTCATCAAATACACCAGCCCCAAGCATCCTGTATCCTGTATTGAGCATAGACT